>JBAMJR010000263.1:0-25000 GCA_038501785.1 Myoxocephalus aenaeus
AAAGCTCACCTGAGATGAGGTAGAGTCCTGCTTTGTTCCAGCGAGGAGAAAGTCTGGTGATCAGAGAGTAGGACAGACAACACTGGAGGATACCTGGAGACACACACTGAGGACAGCCCAGCTACACACACACACAAACACACACACACACACACACACACACACACACACACAAACACACACACACACACACACACACACACACACACACACACACACACACACACACACACACACACACACACACACAGTTATCATCCCTACAGATGAATACAGGCTCTTGTTAAACAGGTCTCACCTGCAGACTGCGGCTCTGTGTGAACACCTGGAGGACTCCGCTCTGGAAGAATGTGATCTGTAGAAGAAGACGAGTAAAATCAGCTGAAGGTCATCTAACGACCTTCAGCTGCCCAGTGGTTTAAAAGATAAAACCTAAAAGAATACATTGGGAATAAAAAGAGTTATAAAGGAACAAATCAGCTTTCTCAAGTGTTTCTTTAGAGCAGAAGATGTTTTACATTTAAATAATCAGATGTTTACGTGAACAAACTCTCAGTGAAGAGCAGAGGGATGTTTGTGTGAGAAGACAAACGAGAGTTTAGACCTTGAAAGTGAGGACGTTTAGTCTCCAAGAGATAACACGAACCAGGAGGAAACCTCATGTGTTGAAGCTGCATTCTCTCTACTGGCCACCAGGGGGCGACGCCTCTGATGTATAGAAGTCTATGCTTCATGTGTTGAAGCCGCATTCTCTCTGCTGACCACCAGGGGGTGACTCCTCTGGTTGTATAGAAGTATATGCTTCATGTGTTGAAGCTGCATTCTCTCTACTGACCACCAGGGGGTGACTCCTCTGGTTGTATAGAAGTATATGCTTCATGTGTTGAAGCTGCATTCTCTCTACTGACCACCAGGGGGGCGACGCCTCTGGTTGTATAGAAGTCTATGCTTCATGTGTTGAAGCTGCATTCTCTCTACTGACCACCAGGGGGTGACTCCTCTGGTTGTATAGAAGTCTATGCTTCATGTGTTGAAGCTGCATTCTCTCTACTGACCACCAGGGGGCGACGCCTCTGGTTGTATAGAAGTCTATGCTTCATGTGTTGAAGCTGCATTCTCTCTACTGACCACCAGGGGGCGACGCCTCTGGTTGTATAGAAGTCTATGCTTCATGTGTTGAAGCTGCATTCTCTCTACTGACCACCAGGGGGCGACGCCTCTGGTTGTATAGAAGTATATGCTTCATGTCGCGACTCCTCTGGTTGTATAGAAGTCTATGCTTCATGTGTTAAAGCTGTATTCTCTCTACTGACCACCAGGGGGTGACTCCTCTGGTTGTATAGAAGTCTATGCTTCATGTGTTAAAGCTGTATTCTCTCTCCTGACCACCAGGGGGTGACTCCTCTGGTTGTATAGAAGTCTATGCTTCATGTGTTAAAGCTGTATTCTCTCTACTGACCACCAGGGGGCGACTCCTCTGGTTGTATAGAAGTCTATGCTTCATGTGTTAAAGCTGTATTCTCTCTACTGACCACCAGGGGGCGACTCCTCTACTACTACTGACGCTACTAGTCAGAGAAGGGAAGGACACGCCCCCTGGTGGTCAGAAGAGAGAATACAGCATGATGTTCACTTAGTAAATTATGGTCATTTAGAGTCAAACGGACCATAAAGCAGGGATGCTTTAGGGCGGGGCTAAAGGTGATTGACAGGTCTCTACGTCACTCCTCCTCAGTCCATATATGGTCACTTCCTGTTCACTGGTGGCAAAAAAACAAGATGGCGTTTCTTACCGACACGACCACCGTGATGTCAGAGAAGGAGTCCAGAGCTGGAGAGGCCAGGAGGTCAGAGTACAGCAGCACCAGCTCTCTGTGGACACACACACACACACACAGACACACACACACACACACACACACACACACACACACACACACACACACACACACACACACACACAGGAGGTCAATAAAGTGTTCATGAACATAAGATATGAGTTTATCGTGATTATAGTCCAGGTAGAAGAAGAACCTTTAACGACGTGTTCATTGTTATTGATTAACTAAAGTATTATTTAAGGCAGTACTGTGTCTACAATAATGTACTGTTCAAGGGAGTTGTTCAAACCCTTGAACTGTACATTATTGTAGACACAGTACTGCCTCGAGTACCTTATTGCTTCTATAATACGGGTACCTGCGACTTTATAAATAGTAATGTAAGCTGCCTTTCAGCACAAAATAGTTGTAGCCACCAAACGTTGTGTAAAACTGACTGCCTCCAGGCCGGTTGAAAGCAGGTGGAGGATGACGCTCAGCCACCGATGTAAAGAAGTGCTCTCTCTGCTTCTGTCCGTCTTTTCTCCGTCATGTTTCTCCTCCTTGATGTTTAGAGAACTCGCCTCGCGTCGGGAAATTACCGACGTAATTATCTCTCACTGGAAATTATCACGATGTTGTGATCAAACCCTTTTCATTCCTCATCTTTAGGTCAGGGAGGAAGTGACGTGTGTGTTGTCGTTCGTTATGCTAGTGTGGGGGACGCTACGTGAGCTTGTTAGCTGTTCCGTTTGAGCTAACTTACTGTCAGCGAAGAGCCCCGTTGCAATACTGTGAACACTCAAGCAATAAACCTGCAAGTTAAGGAAACCAACGTCTGAGTCGTTACTGCGGACGTGACGACATCAAAGTTTACACCAAACATGTGTTTAACTGTCAAGCTTGAAATGACAACTAACGGTCGCGCAATTTAAATCTAGCTGTTATTTTAAGTGATCACTGATATGGAACGCTCTAAATGTAAACAGGCTGTACAGTACTTTATGGCTGAATAAAGTACACCCCGTGACTCACTCTCAACCAATCAGAATGCTTGATTTGATCTACCCGTATTATAATAATATATAATGATCCGGGACCTGCAGGTCTCCATCTGCCGGCTCCTCAGGTCCTCGTCCTGCTGCAGAGACACAGAGACGCTGCACAGCTGCTGCAGGGACGGCAGCGCCAGCAGCAGCATGGAGGGAGGGCTCATCCTGTGATAATACATGTTATATTACATGTTATAGTACATGTTATAGTACATGTTATAATACATGTTATAAAGGACCTGAGCATGGAGGGAGGGCTCATCCTGTTAAATATTATATAGTACATGTTATAATACATGTTATAGTACATGTTATATTACATGTTATAATACATGTTGTATTAGATGTTATATTACATGTTATAATACATGTTATAATACATGTTATAGTACATGTTATAGTACATGTTATATTACATGTTATAAAGGACCTGAGCATGGAGGGAGGGCTCATCCTGTTAATGTTATGTTACATGTTATATTACATGTTATAGTACATGTTATATTACATGTTATAAAGGACCTGAGCATGGAGGGAGGGCTCATCCTGTTAAATATTATATAGTACATGTTATAATACATGTTATAGTACATGTTGTATTAGATGTTATATGACATGTTATATGACATGTTATATGACATGTTATAAAGGATCTGAGCATGGAGGGAGGGCTCATCCTGTTAATGTTATGTTACATGTTATATTACATGTTATAATACATGTTATAATACATGTTATAGTACATGTTATATTACATGTTATATTACATGTTATAAAGGACCTGAGCATGGAGGGAGGGCTCATCCTGTTAATGTTATGTTACATGTTATAATACATGTTATAATACATGTTATAGTACATGTTATATTACATGTTATAATACATGTTATAGTACATGTTATATTACATGTTATATTACATGTTATAAAGGACCTGAGCATGGAGGGAGGGCTCATCCTGTTACATGTTATGTTGCATGTTATATTACATGTTATAATACATGTTATATTACATTATATAAAGAACCTGAGCATGGAGGGAGGAATCATCCTGTTAAATGTTATATTAAATATTATATTAAATGTTATAAATGACCTGGAAGGAATAAAACCACTACACACACATTATACAATCTGAAACGTTCCCAAAATGTTCTTTAAACTCAAACGATGACGACATGAAAACTGTGCCAGCTGGTAAAATGCACCTTTGGGTGAATAAAGTCCAGAGTTTTGTGAAGTTCATCACTTTAATAAATAATGTTTCTGCGTTAAAGTGGAACGAGTCACGTGATGAGTGTGTGGCTCTCTTCAGGCTGAACCATTCAAGTGAATGGAGACGTTATTTCATGTTATTTTAACGTTTAGACACCTTACAGATACAATTATGATAATAAAAAAACACTAATACTAGTTAATTATGTATTTTAAATGATTTTACTCACCTCTTTGTGTAAATCAAAGCAGTTTTACAGCTAAATGTTAAGATTAATGTTTTAAGCTAAAGATAGTTGATAAGCAGGGATGAGATGAGGTAACACTCTGCTTAGATTTACGTGAACCAAACCCCCATTGACAAATATTGTACTTTTTACGCTTTAGTTACGGATATAAACCATTAATCCAATATGTAACTGATAAAATATGACGTAATATTATATTCGCGTTAAGTTTATGAGTGTTTATTTTATGTATTTATTAAGAAGAGTAAATGGAGGGAGTTCATTATTAAGGTGCCCGTGTTCCTGTGGAGTGATAGGATGTGTCAATAGACAATCTTTGACTTGAAGGCAGTGGGTTTTCCCGCCCGGTGCTCTGACCTCAAGTGAGCTTTTGTCCTCGTGACCGCCCGATGACGGACAGATTGAGGACCAATCAGAGAGTCCCGTTCAAAGCTAAGGAAGACGATGACCAATAGCAGCGCTCGTGGGGTGGAGGGGGGCGGTCTCGGTCACCGTCCTCGGAACGGCGAAGCAGCCAGAAGTAAACGCACTCTTACCGGAAACGAACCTTTCAAAATAAAGTCAAAATGTCTCAAACGACAAAAAGTGGTGTTTGGAGATCTCAAAAGAGGGATGCAGTTATTACAAATCAAAGTCATACAAAGGTACTGGAAGGTGTTGGTGCCAATTATGTATTATTTTAACATTCAAGCTAATATTTGGAAATATAAAACGTGTTTCTTTTGCAGGTAATGTGGCAGATAATTAAATGAAATGCATTCATTTAAGTCTTTAACGTGTTCATTTTCAAATCTAACGTGTCAAATTTGGCATTCCTAGAGATGAACTGGTGAACATTTTTTATTTAATAATATTATTGTATTGAACAATTGCACATGTACAATTTCAACATTTGTCAATAAGAAACAGAAAAATACATAAATTCAAACAAAAATTCCGAGTGGGGTGCAAATAGACAGATATCAAAGAATAACAGATTTAAATAAAACAGCGTGAATAAATAATATAAAGAAAGAGACATTAAGTGTACTTACAGACAGATATCACAGTGTAGCATGTAATAGTTTATACACAGTTGAAACTTTTAGTAAAAAAACACTTATATATTTATAAGTTTGGCAAAAATAATCAACAGATGAGATATGCCTTTTCCTCGAAACTGTCAAATGTAAAGAAATAAAAGCTTTAAAAATGTTGAATTAAAAACTAACTAAATAATAACATATTTATATAGAATTTAGCACACACACTAACACACACCGCTGAATGTTTAGACTTTTATTTTGAAAGGTGCGCAGCTCGACGGCCCCCTGAACGCACCACCCGTCGCGGGGCGTGAAAGTGGGGGTAAAAGTCTCGCGGCCCAGCAGCCTCCGTGATTACGTCATCACCAACAGGATCCTGTCGACGGCCGCGCGCTCTTCTCTCTCCCGTCAAACCTCACGCGCTGCCCGGGACGCAACATGGCGGACGAGCAGGGAGAACTGTCCCGGAAGCAGTGAAGCACTTCCGGCTGGCTGAAGTCGAGGAGCAGAACACCTTCAAGTTCCACCTGGATCATCATCAACAACAAAGTCTGCGACGTCACCAAGTTCCTGGAGGAGGTGAGAGAGAGAGAGAGAGAGAGAGAGAGAGAGAGAGAGAGAGAGAGAGAGAGGGAGAGAGAGGGAGAGAGAGACAGAGAGGGAGAGAGAGGGAGAGGAGAGAGACAGAGAGAGACAGAGAGAGGGAGAGAGAGGGAGAGAGAGAGACAGAGAGGAGAGAGAGAGAGAGAGAGAGAGAGAGAGAGAGAGGGGAGAGAGAGAGAGAGAGAGAGACAGAGAGAGACAGAGAGAGACAGAGAGAGAGAGAGAAAGTGTTGTTGTTGTGCAGAGAATAACTTGTACATGGTCTGGTGGTCAATATACAAATCTTCTGGTCAGTTCAGGCCTAAAAAAAGGAGATCAAAACACACACACACAGGCACAAACACACTCTCTCACACACACACACACACACACACACACACACACACACACACACACACACACACACAGGCACAAACACACTCTCTCTCACACACACACACACACACACACACACACAGGCACAAACATACTCTCTCTCACACACACACACACACACACACACACACACAGGCACAAACACACTCTCTCTCACACACACACACACACACACACACACACACAGGCACAAACATACCTCTCTCTCACACACACACATTTAAAGGCCTGAAGCCAGCAGGTGAGCATTAAACATGAGTTATTAAAATGTATTAGGTTATTATAAAGTTATTAAAAGTCATACGGCAGTTTGGATTAAACATTTTATTTCAGGTGACAGGAAATGATTTTTAAACGGTGTTATTAATAACAATAATAATAAACGTGTTTGAAGTTTTCCAGAGAACTTTGAACCCAGATCAGTGATTCAGAACTGATTGATCGCATTGCGTAATAAGGGCGGTGCTGAAGTGTTTTGACCTTTGACCCCGGCCCTGTAGTCACGGTGACTCGTTGTTTTCTCTCCGTACGCAGTTCAGTCTGCTTAAAGGAGACCACCCTAATGTTTACATGGAGTCTGACAAACATCTGTTGTTGTTGTCGAGCTCGGCCCTGTGGAGTCTTCATGTGTTGAAGCTGCATTCTCTCTGCTGACCACCAGGGGGCGACTCCTCTGGTTGTATATAGAAGTCTATGCTTCATGTGTTTAAAGCTGCATTCTCTCTCCTGACCACCAGGGGGGTGACTCCTCTGGTTGTATAGAAGTCTATGCTTCATGTGTTGAAGCTGCATTCTCTCTCCTGACCACCAGGGGGTGACTCCTCTGGTTGTATAGAAGTATATGCTTCATGTGTTAAAGCTGCATTCTCTCTGCTGACCACCAGGGGGCGACTCCTCTGGTTGTATAGAAGTATATGCTTCATGTGTTGAAGCTGCATTCTCTCTCCTGACCACCAGGGGGCGACTCCTTTGGTTGTATAGAAGTATATGCTTCATGTGTTTAAAGCTGCATTCTCTCTCCTGACCACCAGGGGGCGACTCCTCTGGTTGTATAGAAGTCTATGCTTCATGTGTTGAAGCTGCATTCTCTCTCCTGACCAGTGGGCGACTCCTCTGGTTGTATAGAAGTCTATGCTTCATGTGTTAAAGCTGCATTCTCTCTCCTGACCACCAGGGGGTGACTCCTCTGGTTGTATAGAAGTCTATGCTTCATGTGTTGAAGCTGCATTCTCTCTCCTGACCACCGGGGGGGCGACTCCTCTGGTTGTATAGAAGTTTAATAAAGTAATTAGTATTTATTATTATTGTTACTGAGCGAGTGTGCGCTTGTTTTCCTCCCCAGCACCCCGGAGGAGAGGAGGTGCTGAGGGAGCAGGCGGGAGGAGACGCCACCGAGAGCTTCGAGGACGTCGGACACTCCACCGACGCCAGAGAGATGATGCTGGGCATGGCGATCGGAGAGCTGCACCCGGTGTGTGTGTGTGTGTGTGTGTGTGTGTGTGTGTGTGTGTGTGTCCAAGCCAAGCACGTCATGTGACACGACTAACTAACTCTCTCTCTCTCTCTCCAGGACGACCGAGCCGAGATGGCCACACATGAGGTAAGCGGTCTCCTGATGATGTCACGGTGATGTCATCATGTCAGCTTTGGGTTGAGAGACTACAAACGTCTTGTTTTCCAGTTGCATCATGGGAAATGTAGGCTGCAGTGTTTTTGGAGCTGAGGATGTTTGTGCTTTACAGGAAACACTGGTGACCACTTTGAAGGACGATGCAAGGTACACACACACACACACACACACACACACACACACACACACACACACACACACACACACACACACTGGGTCTTTCTCTTACAGTTGGTTAGTTAGTTGTTAACTAGTCTTACAGCTGGTTAGTTAGTTGTTAACTAGTCTTACAGCTGGTTAGTTAGTTGTATAGTTAACTAGTCTTACAGCTGGTTAGTTAGTTGTATAGTTAACTAGTCTTACAGCTGGTTAGTTAGTTGTTAACTAGTCTTACAGTTGGTTAGTTAGTTGTTAACTAGTCTTACAGCTGGTTAGTTAGTTGTTAACTAGTCTTACTGCTGGTTAGTTAGTTGTATAGTTAACTAGTCTTACAGCTGGTTAGTTAGTTGTTAACTAGTCTTACTGCTGGTTAGTTAGTTGTATAGTTAACTAGTCTTACTGCTGGTTAGTTAGTTGTATAGTTAACTAGTCTTACTGCTGGTTAGTTAGTTGTATAGTTAACTAGTCTTACAGCTGGTTAGTTAGTTGTTAACTAGTCTTACAGTTGGTTAGTTAGTTGTTAACTAGTCTTACAGCTGGTTAGTTAGTTGTTAACTAGTCTTACAGTTGGTTAGTTAGTTGTATAGTTAACTAGTCTTACTGCTGGTTAGTTAGTTATATAGTTAACTAGTCTTACAGCTGGTTAGTTAGTTGTATAGTTAACTAGTCTTACAGCTGGTTAGTTAGTTGTATAGTTAACTAGTCTTACTGCTGGTTAGTTAGTTGTTAACTAGTCTTACAGCTGGTTAGTTAGTTGTTAACTAGTCTTACAGTTGGTTAGTTAGTTGTATAGTTAACTAGTCTTACAGCTGGTTAGTTAGTTGTTAACTAGTCTTACAGTTGGTTAGTTAGTTGTTAACTAGTCTTACAGCTGGTTAGTTAGTTGTTAACTAGTCTTTCTCTTACAGCTGGTTAGTTAGTTGTTAACTAGTCTTGCTGCTGGTTAGTTAGTTGTATAGTTAACTAGTCTTACTGCTGGTTAGTTAGTTGTATAGTTAACTAGTCTTACAGCTGGTTAGTTAGTTGTTAACTAGTCTTACTGCTGGTTAGTTAGTTGTATAGTTAACTAGTCTTACTGCTGGTTAGTTAGTTGTATAGTTAACTAGTCTTACAGCTGGTTAGTTAGTTGTTAACTAGTCTTACAGTTGGTTAGTTAGTTGTTAACTAGTCTTACTGCTGGTTAGTTAGTTGTATAGTTAACTAGTCTTACAGCTGGTTAGTTAGTTGTATAGTTAACTAGTCTTACTGCTGGTTAGTTAGTTGTTAACTAGTCTTACAGCTGGTTAGTTAGTTAACTAGTCTTACTGCTGGTTAGTTAGTTATATAGTTAACTAGTCTTACTGCTGGTTAGTTAGTTATATAGTTAACTAGTCTTACAGCTGGTTAGTTAGTTATATAGTTAACTAGTCTTACAGCTGGTTAGTTAGTTGTTAACTAGTCTTACTGCTGGTTAGTTAGTTGTATAGTTAACTAGTCTTACTGCTGGTTAGTTAGTTGTATAGTTAACTAGTCTTACAGCTGGTTAGTTAGTTGTTAACTAGTCTTACAGTTGGTTAGTTAGTTGTTAACTAGTCTTACAGCTGGTTAGTTAGTTGTTAACTAGTCTTACAGTTGGTTAGTTAGTTGTATAGTTAACTAGTCTTACTGCTGGTTAGTTAGTTATATAGTTAACTAGTCTTACAGCTGGTTAGTTAGTTGTATAGTTAACTAGTCTTACAGCTGGTTAGTTAGTTGTATAGTTAACTAGTCTTACTGCTGGTTAGTTAGTTGTTAACTAGTCTTACAGCTGGTTAGTTAGTTGTTAACTAGTCTTACAGTTGGTTAGTTAGTTGTATAGTTAACTAGTCTTACAGCTGGTTAGTTAGTTGTTAACTAGTCTTACAGTTGGTTAGTTAGTTGTTAACTAGTCTTACAGCTGGTTAGTTAGTTGTTAACTAGTCTTTCTCTTACAGCTGGTTAGTTAGTTGTTAACTAGTCTTGCTGCTGGTTAGTTAGTTGTATAGTTAACTAGTCTTACTGCTGGTTAGTTAGTTGTATAGTTAACTAGTCTTACAGCTGGTTAGTTAGTTGTTAACTAGTCTTACTGCTGGTTAGTTAGTTGTATAGTTAACTAGTCTTACTGCTGGTTAGTTAGTTGTATAGTTAACTAGTCTTACAGCTGGTTAGTTAGTTGTTAACTAGTCTTACAGTTGGTTAGTTAGTTGTTAACTAGTCTTACTGCTGGTTAGTTAGTTGTATAGTTAACTAGTCTTACAGCTGGTTAGTTAGTTGTATAGTTAACTAGTCTTACTGCTGGTTAGTTAGTTGTTAACTAGTCTTACAGCTGGTTAGTTAGTTAACTAGTCTTACTGCTGGTTAGTTAGTTATATAGTTAACTAGTCTTACTGCTGGTTAGTTAGTTATATAGTTAACTAGTCTTACAGCTGGTTAGTTAGTTATATAGTTAACTAGTCTTACAGCTGGTTAGTTAGTTGTTAACTAGTCTTACAGCTGGTTAGTTAGTTATATAGTTAACTAGTCTTACAGCTGGTTAGTTAGTTGTTAACTAGTCTTACAGCTGGTTAGTTAGTTGTTAACTAGTCTTACAGCTGGTTAGTTAGTTAGTTATATAGTTAACTAGTCTTACAGCTGGTTAGTTAGTTGTTAACTAGTCTTACAGCTGGTTAGTTAGTTGTATAACTAGTTAGTTAGTTGTATAACTAACTAGTCTTTCTCTTACAGTTGGTGGACTAACTGGCTCATCCCCATTCTGGCCGCTGCCGTCGTCACGCTGATGTACCGCATCTACACCACAGAGAGCGAGTGACATCATCAGACGCGCAGCTGTGATGTCATCAGTAGACAGCTGCATCAGCCAATGGCAGCGCAGAGTGACCAACAACCGTCTGCTGCATTAAAACCTCCGTCCTCCAGTCCCCGACCCCCAGGACTACACTACCCAAGATGCATTCCATGCCGTCAGACCAACCACCTGTGGTGCTATGCTAATGAGGCCGTTTATGCTAATGAGGCCGTTTATGCTAATGAGGCCGTTTACGTCGTTGTGTGAAATCACGTAGAAATGCAGTGGATGTATAATTTGTATCTTTTTATATATTTGTAAATGTAAATGAGTTGATGAATATAAATATGCAATCAGCAGCTAAACAGAGCGCCGCGGGGTCACGTGACCCTGGCGTCATGTGACCGGATCCTTAATGCAGAATATCATGACGTGAAACACGATCGCGTCTTGAAGGAATTGTAGAAGCTTAACGGCCTTCTGTTATGAATCTTCAGCTGCTCTGATTCAATCTCCAGATTACTGCTTTTTATCGCTAGTTTGAAGCTTTGATTTGTTTAGAAATCAGTCTGAGGCTCAACTTCCTGACTTCTCTTTGACACGTGAACAGAGCGCCACCCGGTGTGACCTTTGACCTCCGGCTGTCTGTGAATACCGAACCCTGCAGCGGGTTAATGGTTCCAGTTCCTTTCAGGAGAAGAACAGGAAGCTTGATCGTTCTCAGTATCTCTCTCTCTCTCTCTATATATATATATATATATATATATATATATATATATATATATATATATATATATATATATATATATATATATATATATATATATATATATATATACACACACATGATTTAATCAATAAAAACTACTGAAAACAAGGCAGCTGTGTGTGAGATACTCAGTGATTTGCTGTTGAAGTTCAGTTTGATTCTGAAACCAAAGAAAGTTTAACTTCATTCACTTTAAAGTGTTGAGACTGTAGACCGGTGAACAGGTAATACATATACAGCACATATATATATATATATATATATGTATATATATATATATACAGACATATTATATATACATATACAGAGTGTATACCTGTGTATATCCATCCACGTCTTCCCCGGGGTCTCCTACCAGTTGGACGTGCCTGGAAAACCTCTAATGGGAGACGTCCAGGAGGCATCCTGACTAGATGAGGATGCCTCCTGGATACCTGTGTGTGTGTATATATATATATATATATATATATATATATATATATATATATATATATATATATATGCGTAGAGAAGAGCCTCCTGGAGGGCAGCGTGGTGACAGCGCAGCGCGTGCATGTTCCCCCAGTCCTGCTGCCGCGGGGACGCGCGCAGCATGACGTAGGGAACTTTAACTTTCACCTGTTTGCGTGCAGCGGAACACGTGACGTCACCACTGTAAACAACAACAAACAACAACTAGAGCACAAAGCTGCGGATCAGTACTGCGATCCTTTACTTCGAAGTATTAGTACAACAATGTAGAAATACTCCATTACAAGTGAAGTTACTGCGTTCATTCCCATCGAAGTAGAAGTATTCTCACCATGTAGTAAAAGTATACAAGTATTCTCATCATGTAGTGAGAGTACACAAGTATTCTCATCTTCATGCAGTAAAAGTACACAAGTATTCTCATCATGTAGTGAGAGTACACAAGTATTCTCATCTTCATGCAGTAAAAGTACACAAGTATTCTCATCATGTAGTGAGAGTACACAAGTATTCTCATCTTCATGCAGTAAAAGTACACAAGTATTCTCATCATGTAGTGAGAGTACACAAGTATTCTCATCTTCATGCAGTAAAAGTACACAAGTATTCTCATCATGTAGTGAGAGTACACAAGTATTCTCATCTTCATGCAGTAAAAGTACACAAGTATTCTCATCATGTAGTAAAAGTACACAAGTATTCTCATTTTCATGCAGTAAAAGTACACAAGTATTATCATCATGTAGTAAAAGTACACAAGTATTCTCATTTTCATGCAGTAAAAGTACACAAGTATTATCATCATGTAGTAAAAGTACACAAGTATTCTCATTTTCATGCAGTAAAAGTACACAAGTATTATCATCATGTAGTAAAAGTACACAAGTATTCTCATTTTCATGCAGTAAAAGTACACAAGTATTATCATCATGTAGTAAAAGTACACAAGTATTCTCATTTTCATGCAGTAAAAGTACACAAGTATTATCATCATGGATACTACATATTAAATACTTTGTTTATGAATACTACATATTAAATACTGTATTGTTTATGGATACTACATATTAAATACTTTATTGTTTATGAATACTACATATTAAATACTGTATTGTTTATGGATACTACATATTAAATACTTTATTGTTTATGGATACTACATATTAAATACTTTATTGTTTATGAATACTACATATTAAATACTTTGTTTATGAATACTACATATTAAATACTTTATTGTTTATGGATACTACATATTAAATACTTTATTGTTTATGGATACTACATATTAAATACTTTATTGTTTATGGATACTACATATTAAATACTTTGTTTATGAATACTACATATTAAATACTTTATTGTTTATGAATACTACATATTAAATACTTTGTTTATGAATACTACATATTAAATACTGTATTGTTTATGAATACTACATATTAAATACTTTATTTTTTATGGATACTACATATTAAATACTTTATTGTTTATGGATACTACATATTAAATACTTTATTGTTTATGAATACTACATATTAAATACTGTATTGTTTATGAATACTACATATTAAATACTGTATTGTTTATGGATACTACATATTAAATACTTTATTTTTTATGGATACTACATATTAAATATTTTATTTTTTATGGATACTACATATTAAATACTTTATTGTTTATGGATACTACATATTAAATACTGTATTGTTTATGAATACTACATATTAAATACTTTGTTTATGAATACTACATATTAAATACTTTATTGTTTATGAATACTACATATTAAATACTTTGTTTATGAATACTACATATTAAATACTTTATTTTTTATGGATACTACATATTAAATACTTTATTGTTTATGGATACTACATATTAAATACTTTATTGTTTATGAATACTACATATTAAATACTTTGTTTATGAATACTACATATTAAATACTTTATTGTTTATGAATACTACATATTAAATACTTTATTGTTTATGGATACTACATATTAAATACTTTATTGTTTATGAATACTACATATTAAATACTTTATTGTTTATGGATACTACATATTAAATACTTTATTGTTTATGGATACTACATATTAAATACTTTATTGTTTATGGATACTACATATTAAATAATGTTTATGGATAACAGTAACCTTGGTGTTGCGCAACCCACCATGTGCGTCACACGGAAGTAAACAAACCCGTGACGTCACGCTGTTGCTGAAGTGAGAGTTTAACCCTTTAATCACTGACATGTTTATTATGTTTATTTATTATGAAACTGATCTGAAGTCAGCAGTTTGTACTCCACAAAATATATGAGCATTGGTATTAGTACTGTTAGTCTAACAGAGTATTTCTACTGTGAGGTATTAGTACTGTTAGTCTAACAGAGTATTTCTACTGTGAGGTATTAGTACTGTTAGTCTAACAGAGTATTTCTACTGTGAGGTATTAGTACTGTTAGTCTAACAGAGTATTTCTACTGTGAGGTATTAGTACTGTTAGTCCAACAGAGTATTTCTACTGTGAGGTATTAGTACTGTTAGTCTAACAGAGTATTTCTACTGTGAGGTATTAGTACTGTTAGTCTAACAGAGTATTTCTACTGTGAGGTATTAGTACTGTTAGTCTAACAGAGTATTTCTACTGTGAGGTATTAGTACTGTTAGTCCAACAGAGTATTTCTACTGTGAGGTATTAGTACTGTTAGTCTAACAGAGTATTTATACTGTGAGGTATTAGTACTGTTAGTCCAACAGAGTATTTCTACTGTGAGGTATTAGTACTGTTAGTCTAACAGAGTATTTCTACTGTGAGGTATTAGTACTGTTAGTCTAACAGAGTATTTCTACTGTGAGGTATTAGTACTGTTAGTCTAACAGAGTATTTCTACTGTGAGGTATTAGTACTGTTAGTCCAACAGAGTATTTCTACTGTGAGGTATTAGTACTGTTAGTCTAACAGAGTATTTCTACTGTGAGGTATTAGTACTGTTAGTCTAACAGAGTATTTCTACTGTGAGGTATTAGTACTGTTAGTCTAACAGAGTATTTCTACTGTGAGGTATTAGTACTGTTAGTCTAACAGAGTATTTATACTGTGAGGTATTAGTACTGTTAGTCCAACAGAGTATTTCTACTGTGAGGTATTAGTACTGTTAGTCTAACAGAGTATTTATACTGTGAGGTATTAGTACTGTTAGTCCAACAGAGTATTTCTACTGTGAGGTATTAGTACTGTTAGTCTAACAGAGTATTTATACTGTGAGGTATTAGTACTGTTAGTCCAACAGAGTATTTCTACTGTGAGGTATTAGTACTGTTAGTCTAACAGAGTATTTCTACTGTGAGGTATTAGTACTGTTAGTCTAACAGAGTATTTCTACTGTGAGGTATTAGTACTGTTAGTCTAACAGAGTATTTATACTGTGAGGTATTAGTACTTTTACCTGAATACTTCCTCCATATTGTAAACGCTGCTAAAAAACGATCTCAGGAAACAACAAACAGCAGAAACGTGTTTTATGTTTTAGGATTAAAATATTAATAGTTGTTCATGAATAAAATAATATTTGTTGTTCATAATTAAAAGAATCAGAATCAGAATCACAAACCGTTTATTGCCAGGAATGTTTACACATTTCTAACTTTATTCCATTTATTATATACATATATATGTATATACACACACACACATATATATATATATATATGTGTGTGTGTGTGTATATACATATATATGTATATACACACACACATATATATATGTGTGTATATATATATGTACACACATATACAGTATATATATATATATGTATATGTATATATATATATATATATATATATATATATATATATACATATATATGTATATAATAAATGGAATAAAGTTAGAACCGACCTGTTTTTAGTGTTTCTAGGGACAGAATAAAGTAGATGCAGTGCTGCCCCCTTGTGGTGAAAACCCTGAACAGCAGTTCATAAACTGCTTCTGAGTGAAAGACATGAAGTCATTATTCAGCTTCTGTTTTTACCGTCTTCATAATTCATGGAAAGAGTTTTAAAAAGGATTAACTTCAATCTGGAAACTTATTTTTGAACAAATATTATTTTAATTATGAACAACAAATATTATTTTAACCATAAACAACAAATATTAACTTAAACACACATGTCACTTTAACATACACTCACATTAACATAATGTTTGTCTGAGCGCTTTATCTGATACTTCATTTAATATCATTGCACTGTCGTCGTCGTTGTTATTGATTGTTGTTGTTGTTATTGATTGTTGTTATGATTGTTGTTGTTGTTGTTATTGATTGTTGTTATGATTGTTGTTGTTGTTGTTATTGATTGTTGTTATTGATTGTTGTTATGATTGTTGTTGTTGTTGTTATTGATTGTTGTTATGATTGTTGTTATTGATTGTTGTTGTTGTTGTTATTGATTGTTGTTATGATTGTTGTTATTGATTGTTGTTGTTGTTGTTATTGATTGTTGTTGTTTGTCTCGTCTAACGTCTCATGTCTAATGTTTGTGATTCTGATTCTGATTCTTTTAATTATGAACAACAAATATTATTTTATTCATGAACAACTATTAATATTTTAATCCTAAAACATAAAACACGTTTCTGCTGTTTGTTGTTTCCTGAGATCGTTTTTAGCAGCGTTTACAATATGGAGGAAGTATTCAGGTAAAAGTACTAATACCTCACAGTAGAAATACTCTGTTAGACTAACAGTACTAATACCTCACAGTAGAAATACTCTGTTAGACTAACAGTACTAATACCTCACAGTATAAATACTCTGTTAGACTAACAGTACTAATACCTCACAGTATAAATACTCTGTTAGACTAACAGTACTAATACCTCACAGTATAAATACTCTGTTAGATAACAGTACTAATACCTCACAGTATAAATACTCTGTTAGACTAACAGTACTAATACCTCACAGTATAAATACTCTGTTAGACTAACAGTACTAATACCTCACAGTATAAATACTCTGTTAGACTAACAGTACTAATACCTCACAGTAGAAATACTCTGTTAGACTAACAGTACTAATACCTCACAGTAGAAATACTCTGTTAGACTAACAGTACTAATACCTCACAGTAGAAATACTCTGTTAGACTAACAGTACTAATACCTCACAGTATAAATACTCTGTTAGACTAACAGTACTAATACCTCACAGTAGAAATACTCTGTTAGACTAACAGTACTAATACCTCACAGTAGAAATACTCTGTTAGACTAACAGTACTAATACCTCACAGTAGAAATACTCTGTTAGACTAACAGTACTAATACCTCACAGTATAAATACTCTGTTAGACTAACAGTACTAATACCTCACAGTAGAAATACTCTGTTAGACTAACAGTACTAATACCTCACAGTAGAAATACTCTGTTGGACTAACAGTACTAATACCTCACAGTAGAAATACTCTGTTAGACTAACAGTACTAATACCTCACAGTAGAAATACTCTGTTAGACTAACAGTACTAATACCTCACAGTAGAAATACTCTGTTAGACTAACAGTACTAATACCTCACAGTAGAAATACTCTGTTGGACTAACAGTACTAATACCTCACAGTAGAAATACTCTGTTAGACTAACAGTACTAATACCTCACAGTAGAAATACTCTGTTAGACTAACAGTACTAATACCTCACAGTAGAAATACTCTGTTAGACTAACAGTACTAATACCTCACAGTAGAAATACTCTGTTGGACTAACAGTACTAATACCTCACAGTATAAATACTCTGTTAGACTAACAGTACTAATACCTCACAGTAGAAATACTCTGTTGGACTAACAGTACTAATACCTCACAGTAGAAATACTCTGTTAGACTAACAGTACTAATACCTCACAGTAGAAATACTCTGTTAGACTAACAGTACTAATACCTCACAGTAGAAATACTCTGTTAGACTAACAGTACTAATACCTCACAGTAGAAATACTCTGTTGGACTAACAGTACTAATACCTCACAGTAGAAATACTCTGTTAGACTAACAGTACTAATACCTCACAGTAGAAATACTCTGTTAGACTAACAGTACTAATACCTCACAGTAGAAATACTCTGTTAGACTAACAGTACTAATACCTCACAGTAGAAATACTCTGTTAGACTAACAGTACTAATACCAATGCTCATATATTTTGTGGAGTACAAACTGCTGACTTCAGATCAGTTTCATAATAAATAAACATAATAAACATGTCAGTGATTAAAGGGTTAAACTCTCACTTCAGCAACAGCGTGACGTCACGGGTTTGTTTACTTCCGTGTGACGCACATGGTGGGTTGCGCAACACCAAGGTTACTGTTATCCATAAACATTATTTAATATGTAGTATCCATAAACAATAAAGTATTTAATATGTAGTATCCATAAACAATAAAGTATTTAATATGTAGTATCCATAAACAATAAAGTATTTAATATGTAGTATTCATAAACAATAAAGTATTTAATATGTAGTATCCATAAACAATAAAGTATTTAATATGTAGTATTCATAAACAATAAAGTATTTAATATGTAGTATTCATAAACAAAGTATTTAATATGTAGTATTCATAAACAATAAAGTATTTAATATGTAGTATCCATAAACAATAAAGTATTTAATATGTAGTATCCATAAACAATAAAGTATTTAATATGTAGTATCCATAAACAATAAAGTATTTAATATGTAGTATCCATAAACAATAAAGTATTTAATATGTAGTATCCATAAACAATAAAGTATTTAATATGTAGTATCCATAAACAATAAAGTATTTAATATGTAGTATTCATAAACAATAAAGTATTTAATATGTAGTATCCATAAACAATAAAGTATTTAATATGTAGTATCCATAAACAATACAGTATTTAATATGTAGTATTCATAAACAATAAAGTATTTAATATGTAGTATCCATAAAAAATACAGTATTTAATATGTAGTATTCATAAACAATAAAGTATTTAATATGTAGTATTCATAAACAATAAAGTATTTAATATGTAGTATCCATAAAAAATACAGTATTTAATATGTAGTATTCATAAACAATAAAGTATTTAATATGTAGTATTCATAAACAATACAGTATTTAATATGTTATTCATGTATTTATAGTAACTTCACCTCTGAAGATGAGAATACTTGTGTACTTTTACTACATGATGATAATACTTGTGTACTTTTACTGCATGAAGATGAGAATACTTGTGTACTCTCACTACATGATGAGAATACTTGTATACTTTTACTACATGGTGAGAATACTTCTACTTCGATGGGAATGAACGCAGTAACTTCACTTGTAATGGAGTATTTCTACATTGTTGTACTAATACTTCGAAGTAAAGGATCGCAGTACTGATCCGCAGCTTTGTGCTCTAGTTGTTGTTTGTTGTTGTTTACAGTGGTGACGTCACGTGTTCCGCTGCACGCAAACAGGTGAAAGTTAAAGTTCCCTACGTCATGCTGCGCGCGTCCCCGCGGCAGCAGGACTGGGGGAACATGCACGCGCTGCGCTGTCACCACGCTGCCCTCCAGGAGGCTCTTCTCTACGAGCTGGAGACCGGACCGGAGAGCGCCGCCGCACCTCTCAGATGAAGAACGGCCTGGAGGAGGAGGAGGAGGAGGAGGAAGATCTGGACGACGAGCTGGACGCGTCCCGCCTGAGGTTCATGAGGGACCGGAGGAGAGCGCGCTCCCTGCCCGCGCTCCTGCTCGGGACCAGCGGGAGGAAGCGCGTGAAGTTCGCGGACTCCATGGGTCTGGACCTGGCCAGCGTCAAGACCTTCAGCGCGCTGGAGGACCCGAAGATCCCGAGCAAGGTCCTGACGCGGCACCGGAGCTTCCCGCCGCCGGACCAGGACCTGGACCTGGATCTGGACCTGGATCTGGATCTGGACCGGGGAGACCTGCGCCAGGGCTTCAGGTCCGGCCTGGACCGGCTGGTGGCGCTGTTCCCGGAGCCCCGGGACGCGGAGCGGAGGGTCCAGCGGCTGCGGGTCTGCCTGGAGAGGGTCTCCATCACGCAGTTCCACGTGCGGGGCCACATCCGGGTCCTGAGCGGCGGCGCCGAGAAGGAGGTCGGGCTGAGGTACACCTTCAACGACTGGCTCTCCTACGTGGACGCGCAGGCCGTGCCCGCGGCCGCGCACCAGCCGGGCGCCGTGGGGGAGCGGTTCAGCGTCACCGTGCACGCGCCGCCCGGCGCGCACGTGCACTTCGCCGTGTACGTGCGCAGCGAGGAGGGAGAGTTCTGGGACAACTGCGAGGGGAGGAACTACACGCTGCGGTACCGAGGCCTGCCCGGGGGCGCGCCGCGCGCCACCGCCGCGTTCCACGCCACCTGAGCGCGCGAGAGCCGCAAGGAAAGCCTCTAGATCTGTGCGTAAAGCCTGTAGATCTGTGCGTAAAACCTGTAGATCTGTGCGTAAAACCTGTAGATCTGTGCGTAAAACCTGTAGATCTGTGCGTAAAACCTGTAGATCTGTGCGTAAAACCTGTAGATCTGTGCGTAAAACCTGTAGATCTGTGCGTAAAACCAGTAGATCTGTGCGTAAAACCTGTAGATCTGTGCGTAAAACCAGTAGATCTGTGCGTAAAACCCATCAACATGTGCGTAAAGATCTGTATGTAAAATCTCTATCCGTGCGTACAAAAACTGTCCAATCGCCCAATCGGCTGTTCCCTCTGCAGAATAAAACCTTCCTGGTCCCGTGACGTGTCTTCCTGGTCCCGTGACGTGTCTTCCTGGTCCCGTGACGTGTCTTCCTGGTCCCGTGACGTGTCTTCCTGGTCCCGTGACGTGTCTTCCTGGGCTCATCTGGTCTTTATTCAGAGGATCAGAAGTAGTTTTCACATCATGGATATCATCTGTTGGATGAGGGACTTTCCTTGAGGACTCTCTGTGTTCCCTATTCAAGGACCTCATGACGTCACGAGTGTCTCCGTCTCACTGCTGACTCCATCTGTGAACCAGAACTAGGATGTGGAACCTTTTCAAAATAAAATCAGCTCAATGAGTTCAGATCTGGAGGTGAAGAAGAACTGATCCCTGATCTGCTTTACAGAGGAAACATTTCAATAAAGCCCAGATTTAAATAAAAAGGTTAAAACCAGAACACTGTTTTTAATATTGAAATTAATTATTCAGACTATTTGTTTGCATTCATTTCTTCACGGTCTTTTATTTCTATTTATCACACAGATGTTCTGTATTAATTATGTGTTATTGTTGCTTCATGTTGAGCAGATTGTTTAGAAAAGTTTAATTCATTTTCAACATGTAAGGAAATGAATAGAAATCAACGGCTTTCTAGAATAAAAACATTAAAATGACTCATGTTTATGATTCATAGAACAGGACCAATGAGCGTTACGCATGAAGTCAGTCTGGAACGTCGCAGGTTCGATTCCCTGCAAAGAAAACATGAAGGAGAATGTTTGAGTTACTTTGTACTTTGTCATCACTTTATAGATCCATGTGTTATATTATCATAAGATCATGAAATCAATAACACTTAACATAATACATTTTTTATTAATAAATACATTATACTACTTTATACTTCCTCTACATCTTTTACTGCTCAACATGTTATTGATCACCAGGAGGAAACTCAAACTACCAGCAGAATTATATATATATATATATATATATATATATATATATATATATATATATATATATATATATATATATATATATATATATATGCATAAGTATATCAAACATTTGAATTATCATCACAACAGTTACTGTAATTTATTTCAGTGAAATCAGACGTTTGAAGGATCTCTCCCTCTCTCCCTCTCTCTCTCTCTCTCTCTCTCTCTCTCTCTCCCTCTCTCCCTCTCTCTCTCCCTCTCTCTCTCTCCCTCTCTCTCTCTCTCTCTCTCTCCCTCTCTCTCTCTCTCCCTCTCTCTCTCTCCCTCTCTCTCTCTCCCTCTCTCTCTCCCTCCCTCTCTCTCTCCCTCCCTCTCTCTCTCTCCCTCTCTCTCTCTCTCTCCCTCTCTCTCTCCACACGAGGGTCAAAGTTCAAAGAGGGTCAAAGTGAAAATAGTTTGTTGACCAACGTGACGACATCTGTTTACTGAGTCAACAGAGAGAGTGAGGAAGGACGAGTTCAAGGGGACATCAGGAGGACAGGCTAGTGTCCTCTAGGGTATGTCCTAGTGTCACGTCCTCTATCCTCACGTCCTCTATCCTCAAGTCCTCTAGTGTCACGTCCTCTATCCTCACGTCCTCTATCCTCACGTCCTCTATCCTCACGTCCTCTATCCTCACGTCCTCTATCCTCAAGTCCTCTATCCTCACGTCCTCTATCCTCACGTCCTCTATCCTCACGTCCTCTATCCTCACGTCCTCTATCCTCACGTCCTCTATCCTCACGTCCTCTATCCTCAAGTCCTCTATCCTCAAGTCCTCTAGGGTATGTCCTAGTGTCATGTCCTCTATCCTCACGTCCTCTATCCTCAAGTCCTCTAGTGTCATGTCCTCTATCCTCATGTCCTCTATCCTCACGTCCTAGTGTCATGTCCTCTATCCTCATGTCCTCTATCCTCAAGTCCTCTAGTGTCATGTCCTCTAGTGTCACGTCCTCTATCCTCATGTCCTCTATCCTCACGTCCTAGTGTCATGTCCTCTATCCTCATGTCCTCTATCCTCACGTCCTCTATCCTCACGTCCTCTATCCTCACGTCCTCTATCCTCAAGTCCTCTAGTGTCACGTCCTCTATCCTCAAGTCCTCTATCCTCAAGTCCTCTAGGGTATGTCCTAGTGTCATGTCCTCTATCCTCACGTCCTCTATCCTCAAGTCCTCTATCCTCAAGTCCTCTAGTGTCATGTCCTCTATCCTCATGTCCTCTATCCTCACGTCCTAGTGTCATGTCCTCTATCCTCATGTCCTCTATCCTCAAGTCCTCTAGTGTCATGTCCTCTAGTGTCATGTCCTCTAGTGTCACGTCCTCTATCCTCATGTCCTCTATCCTCACGTCCTAGTGTCATGTCCTCTATCCTCATGTCCTCTATCCTCACGTCCTCTATCCTCACGTCCTCTATCCTCACGTCCTCTATCCTCACGTCCTCTAGTGTCATGTCCTCTATCCTCACGTCCTCTATCCTCACGTCCTCTATCCTCACGTCCTCTAGTGTCACGTCCTCTATCCTCACGTCCTCTATCCTCACATCCTCTAGGGTATGTCCTCTATCCTCACGTCCTCTAGTGTCACGTCCTCTATCCTCACGTCCTCTAGGGTATGTCCTAGTGTCACGTCCTCTAGGGTATGTCCTAGTGTCCTCCTCCACCCTTACATCCTCCACCCCTCGTCCTCCACCCTTACATCCTCCACCCTTACATCCTCCACCCCTCGTCCTCCACCCTTACATCCTCCACCCTTACATCCTCCACCCCTCGTCCTCCACCCTTACATCCTCCACCCTTACATCCTCCACCCCTCGTCCTCCACCCTTACATCCTCCACCCTTACGTCCTCCACCCCTCGTCCTCCACCCTTACATCCTCCACCCTTACGTCCTCCACCCCTCGTCCTCCACCCTTACATCCTCCACCCTTACATCCTCCACCCCTCGTCCTCCACCCTTACATCCTCCACCCCTCGTCCTCCACCCTTACATCCTCCACCCTTACATCCTCCACCCCTCGTCCTCCACCCTTACATCCTCCACCCTTACATCCTCCACCCCTCGTCCTCCACCCTTACATCCTCCACCCCTACATCCTCCACCCTTACATCCTCCACCCCTCGTCCTCCACCCTTACATCCTCCACCCCTCGTCCTCCACCCTTACATCCTCCACCCTTACATCCTCCACCCCTCGTCCTCCACCCTTACATCCTCCACCCTTACATCCTCCACCCCTCGTCCTCCACCCTTACATCCTCCACCCCTACATCCTCCACCCTTACATCCTCCACCCCTCGTCCTCCACCCTTACATCCTCCACCCTTACATCCTCCACCCCTCGTCCTCCACCCTTACATCCTCCACCCTTACATCCTCCACCCCTCGTCCTCCACCCTTACATCCTCCACCCTTACATCCTCCACCCCTCGTCCTCCACCCTTACATCCTCCACCCCTCGTCCTCCACCCTTACATCCTCCACCTCTCGTCCTCCACCCCTCGTCCTCCACCAGAAACCTTTATCTAACAGATAGATCCTCAGTGTGATCAGTAAGCGTCACCAGCTCTGTCATGAAGAACTGTAACATGGAGTCAGTCTTTATGACACTTTCTCTAACCTTTAACAGTCGATCTTTATTTCGTTGTTCGGTCGCTGCGTTTCTATTAATTCCTCAAACACATTTCAAGAGAAATAAAATAAAATGTATTCAGCGAAGACAATCAAATCTTTTTAGACTAAAATGAAGACCAGACGGTTTCTGTGTTAAAGAGATGAGATTAAAGAAGTGGACTCGTACTGAGCATGTGCAGAACTCTGCAAGAAGCATCCTGCGAGTGTGTGTTGGTCTGATGAAACGGCTTTGGCTGGTTGAGCAACGTGATCTTTAACACCTGTGTGTGTGTGTGTGTGTGTGTGTGTGTGTGTGTGTGTGTGTGTGTGTGTGTGTGTGTGTGTGTCAGTCCTAAAACCAACAGATGGTCTATTAAAAGCAGCGCTGGTACCTTGTGTGGGTCAGTCACCTCGTCCACTGATACGTCCGGTCACGCCGTGTTTCATCATCCATCTAGACACTAAACACACACACACACACACACACACACACACACACGATCCTGGGGAACACT
>JBAMJR010000263.1:30000-42500 GCA_038501785.1 Myoxocephalus aenaeus
ACACGCCAAACGACCACACAGACACGCCAAACGACCACAAAGACACGCCAAACGACCACAAAGAGACGCCAAACGACCACACAGACACGCCAAACGACCACACAGACACGCCAAACGACCACAAAGAGACGCCAAACGACCACAAAGACACGCCAAACGACCACACAGACACGCCAAACGACCACACAGACACGCCAAACGACCACACAGACACGCCAAACGACCACACAGACACGCCAAACGACCACACAGAGACGCCAAACGACCACAAAGACACGCCAAACGACCACACAGAGACGCCAAACGACCACACAGACACGCCAAACGACCACAAAGACACGCCAAACGACCACACAGAGACGCCAAACGACCACACAGACACGCCAAACGACCACACAGACACGCCAAACGACCACACAGACACGCCAAACGACCACACAGACACGCCAAACGACCACACAGACACGCCAAACGACCACACAGACACGCCAAACGACCACACAGACACGCCAAACGACCACAAAGACGCCAAACGACCACAAAGAGACGCCAAACGACCACACAGACACGCCAAACGGCCACAAAGAGACGCCAAACGACCACAAAGAGACGCCAAACGACCACAAAGAGACGCCAAACGACCACACAGACACGCCAAACGACCACACAGAGACGCCAAACGACCACACAGACACGCCAAACGACCACACAGACACGCCAAACGACCACACAGACACGCCAAACGACCACACAGACACGCCAAACGACCACACAGACACGCCAAACGACCACAAAGAGACGCCAAACGACTACACAGAGACGCCAAACGACCACACAGACACGCCAAACGACCACAAAGAGACGCCAAACGGCCACAAAGAGACGCCAAACGACCACACAGACACGCCAAACGACCACACAGACACGCCAAACGACCACACAGACACGCCAAACGGCCACACAGACACGCCAAACGACCACAAAGAGACGCCAAACGACCACACAGACACGCCAAACGACCACAAAGAGACGCCAAACGACCACACAGAGACCCAAGACGACCACAAAGAGACCCAGGACGACCACAAAGAGACCCAAGACGACCACAAAGAGACCCAGGACGACCACAAAGAGACCCAGGACGACCACAAAGACCCCAAACGACCACAAAGAGACGCCAAACGACCACAAAGAGACGCCAAACGACCACAAAGAGACCCAAGACGACCACAAAGAGACCCAAGACGACCACAAAGAGACGCAAGATGACCACAAAGAGACGCCAAACGACCACAAAGAGACGCCAAACGACCACAAAGAGACGCCAAACGACCACAAAGAGGCGCAAGACGGCCACAAAGAGGCGCCAAACGACCACAAAGACGCGCCAAACGACCACCACACACACACACACTCCGGCTGTAATGGAAAGCTAAACTTAGCCTCCTTCATGTACATCTGAGTCGTGACTGGCTGACCTTCGTCCTCCACCAGGCGACAGATTAACGCTGAAGAGTGTTCAGAGTCACGTCGAGGAGTCGGTCCTTCACGAGGGAAGCCGGCGCCTTCATGAGCGTTTCTACTGCCAACATGAATGCACGTTTGGGTCGAGACCCTTAATACAGCAGCGACGTCCAGCTGGTGTGGTGGAGGAAACGGGTTTTTAGGAGGTGCCGATTTCACTTCAGGATCCTTCTGGATCTTTGAAAGTTTATAACGCGACGATGTCGGCCATTTTATCTGAACAGAGCTGTTTGTGACTTCTGTTTACATTCATGACTGTTGTGCGTTTGTTCTCCTCCCTGTGTTGCATGAAGACAACACATGATGCTTGATCTTCTTTGATGAACCAACAGTCCAAACTCACTGAGATGCAGCATCCGAGGTCTCATTTGGGCTTTGAAACCATCGGATGGAAGCTTCACGCTGCGAGTGACGTCTGCAGGAACATGAGCAAAGATAAATGTGGATCGTTGCTTTATATTCTCACTGTTAAAGTAAAAGTAGCTGCTTGTTTTAGTGAACACATCCACAGAGGGGTGGAGTTAAAAACACAGAATGGCTGCACTGAACAGCAGGAAGCTAAAGAGCCGCTGAAAGAGGGAGGAAAGAGGTGAAGAGAGACCTGGAGGAGGCTCCCAGTGAAGGAAACCAGGGGTTTCCTGTGAGGGGGAGGAAAGGATGCTGTCAGAGAGGAGGACGAGGAGGAGGAGGACGAAGAGGAGGACGAGGACGAGGAAGATGAGGAGGAGGAAGAGGACGTGCTCAGGTCAATAACAAACTCAGCAGGAGGAGATCTCCAGTTTATTTTCCACTAGTACTTTGAAATGTCAGCTGAGATAAAGGAATAAAACCATTTAACCCGATATAGATAGATAGATAGAGATAGAGAGACACACGTCAGGTAAAGTGTTTCTGTAGTAACCGTCCAGCCAAAAATAAAACGCGAGAAGATGACTTTAAAGTTCATCTGTGTGTGAAATGATGTAAACTTCAGCAGCATCATCAGTGCAGTATGCACACACACACACACACACACAGGTGGAACTTTCCGGGAGATAAACCCTTCCCATCTTTCATCTCCGTTCACATCTTCTCCTCCGTCTCTCGTCTCGGGGACCTTTCAGGAGGTTTATCAGTTTTCACAAACTCAGTCGCCTGAAGCACAAAACAAAAACAGTTTACTCTGATCAACTCTTATTTCTCGGGGGAAGGCTGAGCTCCTCACAGCGGTTTCTGTTTGGGTCGAGCAGAGCAGCCGTGGAGGCGTTGGGATACAGACTGCGCTCCGATTGGCTGTTCAGCAACGAGTTCCCAGCTCTAAGGGTTATGTCACTGACGTGTGGGATCTGAATCCCTGCATTACTTTCACTTTGGTGACCTTTGACTCACTGAAGCTTCACTTGGTCTGACTTGGGACTCGACTTTAATCAATGACTTGAAACCGCACGTCAGACTTTCTTTGACCTGAAGAGTTGCTCAAGATTTAGACTCGACTTGTGACTGGATGGACTTCGGTTGATCAACTCGTCTTCACTGATCGGCTCGACTTGGACCCGTCTGACTTGAGACTTGCTTCAGCTGACTTTACTACTCGTCTTGACTGACTTGACTTAACTTAGACTGATCTCAATCCTTGACCTTTATGTGTCCCGACGGACTTGACAATCAACTCTGATTTGTTTGACTCGAGCAACACGAATGTATAAATATCTCTGGCACGCGGGAGAGAACCAGCAGATTGTTCCTCTTTGTTTGCGGTGGAAGTGTCTGATGTCTTTGTGTCGCTCTGGTGGTTTATCGATGTTCAAATTTATACACGGAACATCTTTAATCTGCTGTTCGACATCACGGATCGCTGCAGGCCAGACGGATTCAGTGTCTCTCTCAAGGACGGTTCAGCCGGGTGGGGAAGTGTTCTGAAGGACGACGTCTCTGCACCTCACATCCTGCTGCTTTGTTTCATGCTAATCCAGCCAATTAAATCACTCCGTTCTGATACTTCCCCTTAACCCCCCTCATCTCCCTCGTTTGTCCCTCCCTGCCTCCCTTAATTTGTCCTCTGCTTACCTGCTGAGTATGTGTCATATATACATATATACACACACGTGTGTGTGTGTGTGTGTGTGTGTGTGTGTGTGTGTGTGTGAGAGTGAGAGTGAGAGAGAGAGAAGGCACCTCAATGCCAGACTGCACCGTCAAATCCACTCATTCTAGCTATCCGTGAATGCATTTGATAAATGGTGCATTGTGGGCCGTGTGGGTGGAGCATTAAGGTGCATTGTGGGCCGTGTGGGTGGAGCATTACGGTGCATTGTGGGCCGTGTGGGTGGAGCATTACGGTGCATTGTGGGCCGTGTGGGTGGAGCATTACGGTGCATTGTGGGCCGCGTGGGTGGAGCATTACGGTGCATTGTGGGCCGCGTGGGTGGAGCATTAAGGTGCATTGTGGGCCGCGTGGGTGGAGCATTAAGGTGCATTGTGGGCCGTGTGGGTGGAGCATTAAGGTGCATTGTGGGCCGTGTGGGTGGAGCATTAAGGTGCATTGTGGGCCGCGTGGGTGGAGCATTAAGGTGCATTGTGGGCCGCGTGGGTGGAGCATTACGGTGCATTGTGGGCCGTGTGGGTGGAGCATTACGGTGCATTGTGGGCCGTGTGGGTGGAGCATTACGGTGCATTGTGGGCCGTGTGGGTGGAGCATTACGGTGCATTGTGGGCCGTGTGGGTGGAGCATTACGGTGCATTGTGGGCCGTGTGGGTGGAGCATTACGGTGCATTGTGGGCCGTGTGGGTGGAGCATTAAGGTGCATTGTGGGCCGTGTGGGTGGAGCATTAAGGTGCATTGTGGGCCGTGTGGGTGGAGCATTACGGTGCATTGTGGGCCGTGTGGGTGGAGCATTACGGTGCATTGTGGGCCGTGTGGGTGGAGCATTACGGTGCATTGTGGGCCGTGTGGGTGGAGCATTAAGGTGCATTGTGGGCCGTGTGGGTGGAGCATTAAGGTGCATTGTGGGCCGTGTGGGTGGAGCATTACGGTGCATTGTGGGTGCTATTGGACCGTCCTGGTGAGGCGTCCTGTGTGTTTTCCAGAAGCTCCTCTGGCTCGTCTCCTCATGAATGATTCATCAGCGTTCAAAGAGCAAAACTCTTTTTGTCTCTCCACCGTTCTCTTTCCCTCCTTTTGGCATTTCCAGTGTAGTCGTCCTTCACTCTCCCCTTTCTTTTCTTTTTTTAAAGTATTTTCATAAAGGTAGAACTGCAGTGTGACGCAGCACTCACACTAATGTGACTAATCTTAAGCCACTTGTGTTTGGTGACAACTCAATGTGATGATTTCTAAACAGTCAAACTCACTCAGTCCATCTCTCTCCTCCTTTTGTTTCCATTTCTTTCTGCCAGTTCAACTACATTTCCCTCCGTTGTTAAAACCCTCACTGCTTCCAAAGCAGCGCGTTAGTCCATAACAATCATCTGAGAATACACAGTATTGATCTTTCCATCTCTTCCTCTCTCACTCCGTTTTCCCGTACTGAAGTCACGGAGAAGTCTCTGAGAAACCTCCATCTTCCTCTCAACGAACACGAGTGAATCCTTAATATTTTATTGCCAGATTGGAGTTTTTGGTGGAAAACAAATGAATATTTTACCGATACGCGACTTGCCAGAAACACGAGTCAACATTTCCTCGTCGTGTTAACAAGACGACGGCGTTGGAGTTTCCTCCGAAGCCGATTGATTTCACCTTTAAGAGAAGGAACGGCCAATCTTCAACTGAACCCGTCTGAACAACACACTCCAATCTGGACCTGATACTACGGCTGTGTTGACCTTTGAAGGACACACACACACACACACACACACACACACACCCCCCTCAGCTCTCCTTTGTGTGTGAGCGCCAGACTTCTTTAAAAAGGACCAATGGGACGTCTTCGTTTACACACCCCTCTTTCTGATAAGGTTACTCTCCGTGTGTGTGTGTGTGTGTGTGTTCTCTACTGAGGTCCCGCCCACAACGAGCTCGTTAGCCTTGTTAATTGGTCACAAGCCTCCTGACCAATTAGCCGTCGGAGCTCAACATTCCGGCATCAACCAATCACGGCCTTAGAGAGTAATTAAACGTGATTATGCGATGACGGCCGGGCCACGCCCACACGGAAATGTATCTCACACACACACACACACACACACACACACACACGAGGAGTTTCTTTGTAAATCTGAGATTTTTTTAACCTTAATTCTTTCCACTCTGAGCACACACTAATTAGAGAGCCAGAAAAGATGAAGGCAAACTGTGCTCACACACAGAGTGTGTGTGTGTGTGTGTGTGTGTGTGTGTGTGTGTGTGTGTGTGTGTGTGTGTGTGTGGAGTTCCCTCGCTGTGATCTCTCGTTTCAGTCCGTCGCACCGAGCCGAGGAGGAGGAAGATGAAAAGGAGGAAGAGGAGGATGCTGGTTATAAATTGCTCGTGCGGTGACGTTCATTCGTTCCTCCGGTTTACTTCCCGACTGAACGTCTGTTCTCGTCTTCTTCACGACTTCACAGCAGAAATGTTTTTGCCTCTTCTTTGTCCCGAGTGGTTTGTTTGAGACCAAAAACCCAGACGCTCCAACCGAAAGAGAAACGGTTCACGTGACGTCACACGTGAAGTAACGCCTCGTCGTTTTGTGCGTTTTTCTTTTCAAAATAAACTTCCGTCTTCACAGGAAAGGAGCTTTCTAGTTAGCTAGCTAGCTTCTCCATCTCCAGAGCTGGCTAGTTAGCTTCTCCATCTCCAGAGCTGGCTAGTTAGCTTCTCCATCTCCAGAGCATTCTAGTTAGCTAGCTAGCGTCTCCATCTCCAGAGTTTTCTAGTTAGCTAGCTAGCTTCTCCAGAGCTAGCTAGCTAGCTTCTCCATCTCCAGAGCTGGCTAGTTAGCTAGCTTGTCTCCTACTTTCCTCCCAGGAAAGATGTCTCTAGCTGCGAGGCAGAAGCCCACCAGCCTGCAGCTCCTTTTCTTTAACTAGCGCAACGTTAGCATGAAAGCACGGTGGCATTAGCATGCTAGCCAAGTGGCCAGGAAGAGGCGGAAGAACACATCGGTGAGAGAGAGGAGAGGCAGTGGTGTTTGGGAGAAGAGGATCGATGGAGCGGCCAGACAGCGACTCATAAAATGAGATGAGAGCGAGTGCTTCAGCATCAGGCATCGAACCGCCGGTCCTCTTCCCACTAACGGAGCCGAGGCTCCTCAAACGCCTGCGCTTCTACCGACTGAAACAACAACAACAAACGGTCCTTTATAGTGCCGGATCGTCCGGTTCCCTCGCTGTGTAGAAGTTAAAGAGCGCCGTTAGCCGAGGTTAGCACGGCATGCTAACGGTGTTCGAGTCCCTCTGTGGTTTTGGGTTCTCGGCCCAGCGTTCGTAGCTTTGGTACCTCGTATATATTTTGTGTTAATCACGAACCAGGAAGTGTAAAAACCACCAGAACCGCCACGCAGGGTTCTGAAGGCCGGAGCTGGTTCCTCGTATGGAACCGGAATGATTACGAGTCACGGAACTTCAGCAGCAAAAAGGGATTTGAACCAAAACCTACTGGTACAGAAGAAACTGAGCCGTGTTGCACGAGTAGTAACTTCCTCTTCTGGGGTCATATGGACCGTAGAGAACTCAGAACCACCAATCATTTCATCTTCATCACTTCCTCCTCGTCTTTAACTTTCATCCTTACATCACATTGCCTTCTTCAGTCAATGGCTTGCATCATGCCGAGTGTGTGTGTGTGTGTGTGTGTGTGTGTGTGTGTGTGTGTGTGTGTGGATAGAGTATCATCATTGCATCAGACCCAGACTTCTAAGAATAGAAGAAAAATGTACAAACAAAAGAAAGTAGCAGAAAAAAACACCACAGAAGAAGAAAGAATAATACTATAATAACTCAGGCGACAAACTGAATCATTTTTTGTTAAATGTTCCTCTTAGAAACTAAATGTTATTTTATTGTCTTGATTAAAACTATCGTGGGAAACAAACAAAAAAGTTTTGTTTGTTTTTTAATGCTCAAATTATATTAAAATACATGTACTCCAACTTAAGTAATGTCTCATGGAAATTGTGGTTAAATTATATATTTTTTTTAAAATTGGAATTATTTGTTGTTATTGTGACAAAATGAGTTTGTTAGGAACGAGTTTAATCACAAACATTTCCTGTGATCGTGTTAAAAGACTTCAGTAAAACTGATTCATGTTTCCTCTTTAAACAGTAATTATGAAAGCACTTCTAATCAACACAACGGGACAAAGTTCAACAGGAACTGAGCCCCGATCTTAACGGCTATCGGGAAATGTTGTGAATGATAATTAAAGGATTGTTTAGCTCGTTAAAACTAAAACCTTTTTTTAATCCAGTTGATGTTTTTCACCGATTTGTCTTTGAAATTATCTCTGCTGTTTGTGAACTAAAATATATTCAAGTCCCAAGTAAATACTAATACATACACAATATATATACACACAATAAATACAAATATATAATATATAAATGCAAACACAAACACTTGTACACACACACACACACCTTTACTCCAACATAAGAACGAAGGTTTTCTACAGCGATGTCAGACTCCCTCTCAGACGGGAGAAGAGCTTCTGTTCGTTCTGCACGGACGTCTCAGAGGTCGTGAAGCCTCCGATGCACCTAAAGGTGAACTAAACCCTCGGTGAAAGCAGCCGCGTCACACAGGAAGATACCTCTGAATGAAGCAATTTTATGAAGTTGAGCCAACGTGAGCCGACTGGCGCTCTCATACAGTCAGATTGAGAGTCGTGTTTCATGAAGCTGCTTTCATCCACCTGAGCAGCCGAGTCACCTCCAGTACAGAGCCTGACGCAGGCGGGAAGCAGCAATAAAGGAGGGGATTTCTGCAGGAAGGCTGGGGATCTTCAACAGATCCAAAGATGGAGAAGAGAGGGAGAAAATAACAAGTGGGGAAGGAGTGAGATGAAGAGGAGGAGGAGGAGGAGGAGGGTGTTGCCCTACTTTTCAGTCTGGTTCAGGCTTTTCCCAAAATCTCTGGTTTCCCCCAAACGGAGCTGAAACTGCGTCAGAGAAAAGCTGGGATTTCACTTCCGATGTCCTGCGTCAGTAAACATGTCGCTGGTTCGTTGTGTGGTCGGACCGGCCGTTATTAAAACGTATGACCTCATCAACAGATGCATCCAGCTCCATCTCCAGAGCTGTCTCTTTAGCTAGCTAGCTAGCTAGCTTCTCCAGCTCCAGAGCTGGCTAGTTAGCTTCTCCATCTCCAGAGCTGGCTAGTTAGCTTCCCCATCTCCAGAGCTGGCTAGTTAGCTTCTCCATCTCCAGAGCTGGCTAGTTAGCTCGTTAGCTTCTCATCTCCAGAGCTGGCTAGTTAGCTTCCCCATCTCCAGAGCTGGCTAGTTAGCTTCCCCATCTCCAGAGCTGGCTAGTTAGCTTCCCCATCTCCAGAGCTGGCTAGTTAGCTAGCTCGTCTCCTCCTTTCCTCCCAGGGAAGATGTCTCCTAGCTGCGAGGCCACCAGCCTGCAACTCCTTTTCTGTAACCAGCGCAACGTTAGCATGAAAGCACGGTGGCATTAGCAAGCTAGCCAAGTGGCCAGCCGTCCGACAGTTAGCTTTCATGCTAAACTGGTTTCAGAAAAGAGCTCAACAGTCGGTCGTCTCTTAGCTTAGCCTATTAGAAGGATTTTCTAACCACGTTGCCAGATCTGACAACCGTGAGCTACAACATCTCCATTTCATAAATATATCAAAAGAGACATTATGAGGTTCTCCCCTCCTCCACAGAGGGGCGGCAGAGAGTCGAGGGTGTGGAGGGAAGACGTAAAGCAGCAGCTCAGAGGCCATCAAGCTACTTAAAAACCCTCAGCGTCAAAAATGTCTCCTTCTCCGAGTCATTACTCAAACATGCAGACGTGAAACATTTTTAGAGTCAGTGTGAATTGCACTACCCAGGGATATCATTATCGGACCAATCATCCAGAAATCCAGTTAGAAAAGACGCTGCAGAACTCCTGAGAATAATCATGCTTTTAAGTTTTCTTCAGTGATCCAGTGACAGTTGGATTCACTGCAAACCGGAGCTTTTTTTTTTTACTTTCGCTTTCAGATATTAGACCGTCTTCAACAGGATCAATAGGCCAAAAAAACAGCTGCTAATGACCCATCAGAAGCAATTAACTGAAGAGGAAACTCATAACTCATGAGCTGCGCTCAAACACGCCTCCTTTAAGACAAACAGACGTTTACTGTTGTGAAAGTCCGCCGCAGGAATAATCCAGTTTCAGTGATTATGTGTCCGTCCGACAGCGCGACACATTTTTCACTGGAGGACAAAAAGAAACTAGTTTAACGACTGAATAACAAGCTCGAGACAATAATATCCCGAGAGTAAAGTAGAAACACTTATTCATGCTTCTTCTACAGCTGCAGGTGATTCAGGTAATGCGGTTAACCTTTATAAAGGGAAGCCAACACAGTGAACAAATGCCTCTGTGTGTGTGTGTGGCGCTCAAGCTGTTTACCATAAAACATTATTTTCACTATTTATTCAGCAGTGGAAATGTTCTTTTAAGCACCTCGCTGCTCAACATTAACTCAAATGACGTATTTCTCTGATTAACTGACAAAAAACAACAAACGTGTGCAGGATGGACTGCATGTCTGCAGAGATACTGCAGCAGTCAGGGGTTTAATTTACTGTTCATTAAATCTGGTTCTTTGTTTCTACAACGCTGTCTTCTGTAAAGAAGCTCAGTGTTGAAGCACTCTTTCCCTCCATGAGGCTCTTTTGTGGTTTAAAGGTCTGGTCAGACAGCTGAGACCTGATAAATGAAGATTCAGTCAATCCAGAGAGCAGATTATCAGCGGTAGAGGTTTTTGTCTTTCGACTCTAATCATCTCACAATATGTTCAATCAAGGAGGTTAGTTGTTACATTTTGATCACCTAATGATTCTAATTCAACCTTTGGTCTTCAACCATGTACCGTCACAACGGACAAAAAACAAGATGGCGACGAGCAACAACCCAAACGGTAAAGGCAAAAAAACAAGCAAACAGAAATCAAGATGGAGGCGACCAAAGACCAAGATGGAGACGACCAAAGACCAAAATGGAGACGACCAAAGACCAAAATGGAGACCACCAAAGACCAAAATGGAGACGACCAAAGACCAAAATGGAGACCACCAAAGACCAAAATGGAGACCACCAAAGACCAAAATGGAGACCACCAAAGACCAAAATGGAGACCACCAAAGACCAAAATGGAGACCACCAAAGACTAAAATGGAGACCACCAAAGACTAAAATGGAGACCACCAAAATGTCTAAATCAAGGCTTCAAAATGTTGGTCCACAAACCACTGGGTGAAGTCCCCACGTCGCCTTCCTATACAGTTTTTGGTATGAATGCAATCAGCAACAACGACCTCCTCAGGACTGGGACAGAAATGCTAACCGAGTGATGTATAATGTTATACTAATAGAAGTAACGCTACATTATTTATTCATTTCGTTTCAACTGTTTAACATTTTACAGACGAGGCTTCATATGAAAACCCACCCGGCATGTAAAATGTGATTATTGACCTCTGAGGTTCTGTTGGACCCGCGGCGCTGAACCTGGAAGGTGTAACTCACCGGCCGATGTGGCATTTCATCTCAATTGAGCCAAAATGGCCGAAGGCTGTGTGACATTAAGCAGCAGTAATGGGTGAGAAATGGCTCTTCAGAGGACACACACACACACACACTTGTTAATAATGTTATGGCCTCACTCCATCATCCATGTGTGTGTGTTTGTGTACATATAGAGTAAACCCAGCTGAGGAAGGACGCACACTGTAAACGGATGACACAACAGCATGTTTGGTTCTTTCCCCTCGTCAAACAGCCTTCTGGTTCAGTCGCTCTTCTGCAGCTGCAATCCATCATCTTTACTCCCTAACCAACTTACAAAGGCACACGCACAAACATCCACTTAGACACGCACACATTAAGAAGGCAAACACGGTAAACGCTGCAACACACGCGAGTAGAAACACAACTTCCAGAAACGTCGTCACTGGATGACGGCGACACGGACGCAGACTTGAAAACGTGATTCATGAACTGGTTCACAAAGTCCATCGGATGATAATATCCTCAGTGAGGTCACTCTGAATCTAAATATACCGCCTCAGAGTGCTGGGACTCAGAAGGAGAATGATTGATGCACATTAAAGCGCCACGAACAACAATAACACACGACAAGAACTTAAAATGCAGTCGATTAATACGGTTTAATCTGTACGGTACCAGCATTACATGAAGTCTACATATTAAATACGTTTGCATATTTAACAATACGGACACTAATCCTGGTGTGTTTTGGGGTTCAGAGGGTGAAAGTGGTTTTGTTTATCCTTCAGTGTCATTTGAAGCGAGATGTTTTATTAAAACCTGTATGTCTGCACACGGGGAGGAACCCTGACGCCAGAGGGCCTCGTGCACAGCCTGCAACTAGAAGTGAGATATGGATTCTCCCAGAAGCCCGTAGTATTGCAGCAGAGTTGTAACAAGGTGCAGACTCCTCCTCTGATGCATTTAATCCACGAGTCGGCGTGATGCAGAGGAGAAAACACACTCGAGTCAAACGGGACAATAAACCTCCAGAACCGACGGGATCAAACTGTCCTCTGTGTGAGACATTCACAACACAACTCACTTTGTGTATCTTTAAGAGCAAGACACAACCTCCAGGTCTTCAAAGATTCATGTGTTAAAGCTGCATTCTCTCTCCTGACCACCAGGGGGCGACTCCTCTGGTTGTATAGAAGTCTATGCTTCATGTGTTAAAGCTGCATTCTCTCTCCTGACCACCAGGGGGCGACTCCTCTGGTTGTATAGAAGTCTATGCTTCATGTGTTAAAGCTGCATTCTCTCTCCTGACCACCAGGGGGCGACTCCTCTGGTTGTATAGAAGTCTATGCTTCA
>JBAMJR010000263.1:47500-55000 GCA_038501785.1 Myoxocephalus aenaeus
TTTAAAGAGGAGACAGAGGGAAGGAGGTGAGGTCCCTTTAAAGAGGAGACAGAGGGAAGGAGGTGAGGTCGCTTTAAAGAGGAGACAGAGGGAAGGAGGTGAGGTCGCTTTAAAGAGGAGACAGAGGGAAGGAGACGAGGTCCCTTTAAAGAGGAGACAGAGGGAAGGAGACGAGGTCCCTTTAAAGAGGAGACAGAGGGAAGGAGGTGAGGTCGCTTTAAAGAGGAGACAGAGGGAAGGAGATGAGGTCGCTTTAAAGAGGAGACAGAGGGAAGGAGATGAGGTCGCTTTAAAGAGGAGACAGAGGGAAGGAGATGAGGTCGCTTTAAAGAGGAGACAGAGGGAAGGAGATGAGGTCGCTTTAAAGAGGAGACAGAGGGAAGGAGATGAGGTCGCTTTAAAGAGGAGACCGAGGGAAGGAGGTGAGGTCGCTTTAAAGAGGAGACAGAGGGAAGGAGGTGAGGTCGCTTTAAAGAGGAGACAGAGGGAAGGAGGTGAGGTCGCTTTAAAGAGGAGACCGAGGGAAGGAGATGAGGTCGCTTTAAAAGAGGAGACAGAGGGAAGGAGGTGAGGTCGCTTTAAAAGAGGAGACAGAGGGAAGGAGATGAGGTCGCTTTAAAGAGGAGACCGAGGGAAGGAGATGAGGTCGCTTTAAAGAGGAGACAGAGGGAAGGAGATGAGGTCGCTTTAAAAGAGGAGGGAAGGAGATGAGGTCGCTTTAAAGAGGAGACCGAGGGAAGGAGATGAGGTCGCTTTAAAGAGGAGACAGAGGGAAGGAGGTGAGGTCGCTTTAAAGAGGAGACAGAGGGAAGGAGATGAGGTCGCTTTAAAGAGGAGACAGAGGGAAGGAGGTGAGGTCGCTTTAAAGAGGAGACAGAGGGAAGGAGATGAGGTCCCTTTAAAGAGGAGACCGAGGGAAGGAGATGAGGTCGCTTTAAAGAGGAGACAGAGGGAAGGAGATGAGGTCCCTTTAAAGAGGAGACAGAGGGAAGGAGATGAGGTCGCTTTAAAGAGGAGACAGAGGGAAGGAGATGAGGTCGCTTTAAAGAGGAGACAGAGGGAAGGAGATGAGGTCGCTTTAAAGAGGAGACAGAGGGAAGGAGATGAGGTCGCTTTAAAGAGGAGACAGAGGGAAGGAGATGAGGTCCCTTTAAAGAGGAGACAGAGGGAAGGAGATGAGGTCGCTTTAAAGAGGAGACCGAGGGAAGGAGATGAGGTCGCTTTAAAGAGGAGACAGAGGGAAGGAGATGAGGTCCCTTTAAAGAGGAGACAGAGGGAAGGAGGTGAGGTCGCTTTAAAGAGGAGACAGAGGGAAGGAGATGAGGTCCCTTTAAAGAGGAGACCGAGGGAAGGAGATGAGGTCCCTTTAAAGAGGAGACAGAGGGAAGGAGATGAGGTCGCTTTAAAGAGGAGACAGAGGGAAGGAGATGAGGTCCCTTTAAAGAGGAGACAGAGGGAAGGAGATGAGGTCGCTTTAAAGAGGAGACAGAGGGAAGGAGATGAGGTCGCTTTAAAGAGGAGACAGAGGGAAGGAGGTGAGGTCGCTTTAAAGAGGAGACAGAGGGAAGGAGATGAGGTCCCTTTAAAGAGGAGACCGAGGGAAGGAGATGAGGTCCCTTTAAAGAGGAGACAGAGGGAAGGAGATGAGGTCCCTTTAAAGAGGAGACCGAGGGAAGGAGATGAGGTCCCTTTAAAGAGGAGACCGAGGGAAGGAGATGAGGTCCCTTTAAAGAGGAGACCGAGGGAAGGAGATGAGGTCGCTTTAAAAGAGGAGACAGAGGGAAGGAGATGAGGTCGCTTTAAAGAGGAGACCGAGGGAAGGAGGTGAGGTCGCTTTAAAGAGGAGACCGAGGGAAGGAGATGAGGTCGCTTTAAAGAGGAGACAGAGGGAAGGAGATGAGGTCGCTTTAAAGAGGAGACAGAGGGAAGGAGGTGAGGTCGCTTTAAAAGAGGAGACAGAGGGAAGGAGATGAGGTCGCTTTAAAGAGGAGACAGAGGGAAGGAGATGAGGTCGCTTTAAAGAGGAGACAGAGGGAAGGAGACGAGGTCGCTTTAAAGAGGAGACAGAGGGAAGGAGATGAGGTCGCTTTAAAGAGGAGACCGAGGGAAGGAGATGAGGTCCCTTTAAAGAGGAGACCGAGGGAAGGAGATGAGGTCCCTTTAAAGAGGAGACAGAGGGAAGGAGATGAGGTCGCTTTAAAGAGGAGACAGAGGGAAGGAGATGAGGTCGCTTTAAAGAGGAGACCGAGGGAAGGAGATGAGGTCGCTTTAAAGAGGAGACAGAGGGAAGGAGGTGAGGTCGCTTTAAAGAGGAGACAGAGGGAAGGAGATGAGGTCCCTTTAAAGAGGAGACAGAGGGAAGGAGATGAGGTCGCTTTAAAGAGGAGACAGAGGGAAGGAGATGAGGTCGCTTTAAAGAGGAGACAGAGGGAAGGAGATGAGGTCGCTTTAAAGAGGAGACAGAGGGAAGGAGATGAGGTCGCTTTAAAGAGGAGACCGAGGGAAGGAGGTGAGGTCGCTTTAAAGAGGAGACAGAGGGAAGGAGGTGAGGTCGCTTTAAAGAGGAGACAGAGGGAAGGAGGTGAGGTCGCTTTAAAGAGGAGACAGAGGGAAGGAGATGAGGTCCCTTTAAAGAGGAGACAGAGGGAAGGAGATGAGGTCGCTTTAAAAGAGGAGGGAAGGAGATGAGGTCCCTTTAAAGAGGAGACAGAGGGAAGGAGATGAGGTCGCTTTAAAGAGGAGACAGAGGGAAGGAGATGAGGTCCCTTTAAAGAGGAGACCGAGGGAAGGAGATGAGGTCGCTTTAAAGAGGAGACAGAGGGAAGGAGATGAGGTCGCTTTAAAGAGGAGACAGAGGGAAGGAGACGAGGTCGCTTTAAAGAGGAGACAGAGGGAAGGAGATGAGGTCGCTTTAAAGAGGAGACCGAGGGAAGGAGATGAGGTCCCTTTAAAGAGGAGACCGAGGGAAGGAGATGAGGTCCCTTTAAAGAGGAGACAGAGGGAAGGAGATGAGGTCGCTTTAAAGAGGAGACAGAGGGAAGGAGATGAGGTCCCTTTAAAGAGGAGACAGAGGGAAGGAGATGAGGTCGCTTTAAAGAGGAGACAGAGGGAAGGAGATGAGGTCGCTTTAAAGAGGAGACAGAGGGAAGGAGGTGAGGTCGCTTTAAAGAGGAGACAGAGGGAAGGAGACGAGGTCGCTTTAAAGAGGAGACAGAGGGAAGGAGATGAGGTCGCTTTAAAGAGGAGACAGAGGGAAGGAGGTGAGGTCGCTTTAAAGAGGAGACAGAGGGAAGGAGATGAGGTCCCTTTAAAGAGGAGACCGAGGGAAGGAGATGAGGTCCCTTTAAAGAGGAGACAGAGGGAAGGAGATGAGGTCGCTTTAAAGAGGAGACAGAGGGAAGGAGATGAGGTCCCTTTAAAGAGGAGACAGAGGGAAGGAGATGAGGTCGCTTTAAAGAGGAGACAGAGGGAAGGAGATGAGGTCGCTTTAAAGAGGAGACAGAGGGAAGGAGGTGAGGTCGCTTTAAAGAGGAGACAGAGGGAAGGAGATGAGGTCCCTTTAAAGAGGAGACCGAGGGAAGGAGATGAGGTCGCTTTAAAGAGGAGACAGAGGGAAGGAGATGAGGTCGCTTTAAAGAGGAGACAGAGGGAAGGAGACGAGGTCCCTTTAAAGAGGAGACAGAGGGAAGGAGATGAGGTCCCTTTAAAGAGGAGACAGAGGGAAGGAGATGAGGTCCCTTTAAAGAGGAGACCGAGGGAAGGAGATGAGGTCCCTTTAAAGAGGAGACCGAGGGAAGGAGATGAGGTCCCTTTAAAGAGGAGACCGAGGGAAGGAGATGAGGTCGCTTTAAAAGAGGAGACAGAGGGAAGGAGATGAGGTCGCTTTAAAGAGGAGACCGAGGGAAGGAGGTGAGGTCGCTTTAAAGAGGAGACCGAGGGAAGGAGGTGAGGTCGCTTTAAAGAGGAGACCGAGGGAAGGAGATGAGGTCGCTTTAAAGAGGAGACAGAGGGAAGGAGATGAGGTCGCTTTAAAGAGGAGACAGAGGGAAGGAGGTGAGGTCGCTTTAAAGAGGAGACAGAGGGAAGGAGATGAGGTCGCTTTAAAGAGGAGACCGAGGGAAGGAGATGAGGTCGCTTTAAAGAGGAGACAGAGGGAAGGAGGTGAGGTCGCTTTAAAGAGGAGACAGAGGGAAGGAGATGAGGTCGCTTTAAAGAGGAGACCGAGGGAAGGAGATGAGGTCGCTTTAAAGAGGAGACAGAGGGAAGGAGATGAGGTCCCTTTAAAGAGGAGACAGAGGGAAGGAGATGAGGTCGCTTTAAAGAGGAGACCGAGGGAAGGAGATGAGGTCGCTTTAAAGAGGAGACAGAGGGAAGGAGATGAGGTCGCTTTAAAGAGGAGACAGAGGGAAGGAGGTGAGGTCGCTTTAAAGAGGAGACAGAGGGAAGGAGATGAGGTCGCTTTAAAAGAGGAGGGAAGGAGATGAGGTCGCTTTAAAGAGGAGACAGAGGGAAGGAGATGAGGTCGCTTTAAAGAGGAGACAGAGGGAAGGAGATGAGGTCGCTTTAAAGAGGAGACAGAGGGAAGGAGATGAGGTCGCTTTAAAAGAGGAGGGAAGGAGATGAGGTCGCTTTGAAGAGGAGGGAAGGAGATGAGGTCGCTTTGAAGAGGAGGGAAGGAGATGAGGAAGGAGCCGGAGGAAAGGAAAGGAAGAGAAGGAGGGTGGGAGAACTAACAGAGGGTTTGGATGAAGGAAGGAAGGAAGGAAAGGGGGAAGGAGTGGAAAGGAAAAAATATTGAAAGGGAGCAAAGAATAGACAAAAAGGAAGGAAGGATATGATGAGGAGATGAAACTAAGGAGGGAAGACCAGTAAGAAGGAAGGAAGGAAGGAAGGAAGGATAGATACAAGGATGAAAAGAAAAGGATCAAACTTGGGAAGGCAGAATGACGAGGAAGAAGAATAAGGGATAATGAGTGGTTTGAGGAAAGGAAACAAGGAAATAAAAAAGAAAGATGAAAGGCATATTTAAAAGTAAAGGATGCCAGGAAGTAAATAGGAAGTAGGGAAGGAAATCAGAGGAAAGGAAGTAGGAACAGAAAAAGACGAAAGACTGAAAACGTGTAAATGAAAGAAAAGAAACTAAGGACACAAGGAAGGAAGGAAGGAAGGAAGGAAGGAAGGAAGGAAGGGTCACCCTGACTGAAGAAAGGAAACGAAGGTGAAGAAGATTTGTGATCACAGTTCATCATTCAAAGCGTCAACAACAACAACAACAACAAACACTAATGACCCAAACGAGACGAACAACAAGCAGATTAGAAAAGTGAAGGACGAAGATGAAGAGGAGGAGCATGATGAAGAGGGCGGGGCTTAATGTATGTGGACCAGCAGGAGGAGGGGGCGGAGCTTAGTGTATGTGGACCAGCAGGAGGAGGGGGCGGGGCTTAGTGTATGTGGACCAGCAGGAGGAGGGGGCGGGGCTTAGTGTATGTGGACCAGCAGGAGGAGGGGGCGGGGCTTAGTGTATGTGGACCAGCAGGAGGAGGGGGCGGGGCTTAGTGTATGTGGACCAGCAGGAGGTCCACATACACTAAGCCCCGCCCACATAGCTGCTGCATCACCACAGTTCAACAACAGCACAAACTACTTGCAGTGGAGTACTTTCTTTCATTGTGTGGTACAAGTACTTCCATTGTGTAATACAAGTACTTCCACTGAAGTGAAGGATCACAGTACTTCCACCGTGTGATATAAGTACCTGCACTGAAGTGAAGGATCAGAGTACTTCCACTGAAGTAAAGGATCAGAGTACTTCCACAGTGTGGTATCAGTGTACTTCCACAGTGTGGTATCAGTACTTCCACAGTGTGGTATCAGTACTTCCACAGTGTGGTACAAGTACACAGTGTGGTACAAGTACACTGTGGTATATGTGTGGTACAAGTACACTGTGTGGTATATGTGTGGTACAAGTACACTGTGTGGTATATGTGTGGTACAAGTACTTCCACAGTGTGGTACAAGTACACTGTGTGGTACAAGTACACTGTGGTATAAGTACACTGTGGTATAAGTACACTGTGGTATAAGTACTTCTACCACATTGAATAACAGTTATGTAAACAAACAGCTACCACGCGAGCATCTTTTCCCGCCGCTGACAGCCGCTTCAAAGGGGCCGACAGGTGTTGGACCAGTGGACGTCATGTCTCACCTGTAGTTGTAGGAGGGGAAGCTCTTGCTCTCCGTCAGCATCGCTTTGTACAGAGAGATCACCTGTGCTCGCGCGGACGCCGCCATGATGTCGCTATGCTCGCGACGCCGCTGCTCGGCTTGTATAAAGCCCCCGGTATAAAGGACCCTCGGTGACGCGCGTCCACGGCGCGCCTGCACAGAAATAGACACGTTATCTCATATTATTATCCGCCGGCATTCATTATTTAAAACCACACCCGTATTAAAAGAATATACGATCATAAGGGAAGTTTAATAAAAATCTGTTTAGTTAATTCTTAAGATGTTAAAGTCCAGCGCGAACGCAGGCGCGTCCCCGCCGACTGCGCAGCAGCTCAGCGCTGGAGTGACAGAAGGTGAGTTAGCTTTGCTCGTGCTCACCTCTCAAAAAGTGCACATTTACACACGTGTGACGCGTTTTAATGCACGAGCGATGTCGTGAGGTTGTAGCGGCTGATGTGCGACACAATGCGGCAGCATGTCGGCCTCACGCGGCGCTTTGTTCCGCGCTGACGTGTTGTGTTGTGTTGTTGTGGGTCAGCTGCTCCGCTGCAGCTTCAAAGTGAGCCGGTTTGAAATGTGTCTCGATGAGTCGAACTGCACGAGGACGCCTCAGGAATATCCTTAAAAGTGCCTGTTTGTTATCGTGCATGCGCGCGGTGCTGGTGTGACTGTGCGCGCGTGCGCATGACCTCTGACAGGTGGTCTCACCAGGTGGAGGAGTCTGGTGCCAAGCGGTGTGTTAGAATACTATGTTATAGTAAAAACATCAATATTACACTGAGAATACTTTGTTATAGTAAAAACATCAATACTACACTGAGAATACTTTGTTATAGTAAAAACATCAATACTACACTGAGAATACTTTGTTATAGTAAAAACATCAATACTACACTGAGAATACTTTGTTATAGTAAAAACATCAATACTACACTGAGAATACTTTGTTATAGTAAAAACATCAATACTACACTGAGAATACTTTGTTATAGTAAACACACTGATACTACACTGAGAATACTTTGTTATAGTAAAAACATCAATACTACACTGAGAATACTTTGTTATAGTAAAAACATCAATACTACACTGAGAATACTTTGTTATAGTAAAAACATCAATACTACACTGAGAATACTTTGTTATAGTAAAAACATCAATACTACACTGAGAATACTTTGTTATAGTAAAAACATCAATACTACACTGAGAATACTTTGTTATAGTAAAAGTACTGATACTACACTGAGAATACTTTGTTAT
>JBAMJR010000263.1:65000-72500 GCA_038501785.1 Myoxocephalus aenaeus
GTGTGTGTGTGTGTGTGTGTGTGTGTGTGTGTGTGTGTGTGTGTACAAATATTTGAGGGGGACAGATGAAAGGGCGATTGTCTCGTCTCCTGTCAGAGGTTGAATGATGGAACGAGGGAACGGGGAAGAGACAAAGTGAGTCGGCTCACCTTTTAGGTTTGTTTTGGTCTCGTTTCGATGTTTTTCCCGTTTCTGCGATTTATAAACTAATTAGTGAAGTCTGACCTCCACCGAGGTTTTGCGATCGGCTCTCTGATTCACGGCCGACTGAGGCCATAAATCTGACGGCCGCCCGGCATCGGACCGCCGGCCGGCAGGCGGTGGAGCGCTCAGCAGCTCAAGAGACGGTTATTTTTACAGATATACATTTATCGGATCGCTAGATCGACGAATAGGCGGGAAAAGAAGAAGCTGATTCCAATAAAAAGATTGAGGTACGGACTGTTGATCACGTGATCGAGATCCCATCAGACTAACCAGAGTGTTTCTGTCAATCACCTTGTAGCCCCGCCCCTAAAATGCAGCTTTAACACATGAAGCATAGACTTCTATACAACCAGAGGAGTCGCCCCCTGGTGGTCAGGAGAGAGAATGCAGCTTTAACACATGAAGCATATACTTCTATACAACCAGAGGAGTCACCCCCTGGTGGTCAGGAGAGAGAATGCAGCTTTAACACATGAAGCATAGACTTCTATACAACCAGAGGAGTCACCCCCTGGTGGTCAGGAGAGAGAATGCAGCTTTAACACATGAAGCATAGACTTCTATACAACCAGAGGAGTCACCCCCTGGTGGTCAGGAGAGAGAATGCAGGTAGCTTCCTATTCTAATCTCTCTCTCTAATGTCTTTCCAGCTCCATGGACCAATCATCATGAGACTCCTCAACAACCCCCTCTCCTCGCTCCTCCCCCTCCTACAGTGCCCGGCCCTCCCTCTGCGCCATCGCTGCTGCCTGTCAAGCCTCTCGGCCAATGGCGGCACAGCATCATGCAGACGCCTCAGCACAGATGGCCCCGCCCCTCAGCCCGTGATTGGTCAGGACTCGGTGGCGGTGTTGGGCCACTCCTACCCCCGCGATGACTTCACCAACGTCACACCGAGGATCTTGGCCAAGGTCGGCCGCAACCTCCACAACCAATCCCATCATCCTCTCTGGCTGATCAAGGAGCGGATCAAAGCTCACTTCTACAGGTACGCTTTGAGAGGGGATGTCCTCCATCTTGTTTTGACTCAATCATCTTCCAAGCTCAACGATTCTGTTTTAGTGCTCCAACTCTTTCAAATATATATATATATATATATATATATATATATATATATATATATATATATATATATATATATATATATATATATATTTATATTTATATATGAATAAATATAATATATATAAATGTATATATTATTTTATATTATTTTTTATTCATATATAAATATGTATATAAATAAATGAATATATATGTATATATATTCATTTATATATAAATTCATATATTTATATAAATATGTATATAAATATTTATAAATGCATTTATTTACATATATATATATATTTATTTTTAGAAATAATCTATATTTATTTATAAATATATGTATATAAATAAATGTATCTATATTTATTTATATATATATAAATATATGTATATAAATAAGTATATATATATATTTATATATATATTGATTGACATATATATATATATATATATATATATATACGTATACATATGTATTTATTGACATATATATATATATATATATATATATATATATAATTTTTCCAGTGCACAAACTGCTGACTCTCCAGCTCAACGGGTCTCTGTCCGGTCGGTGGAAGCTTTCCTGCCTCACGGTCTCGCTGCTGGTTGAGTTCTACACTCGGCATGAAAACCATAAGCCACACGCGCATTAATGCTGCATTAATAAGTCATTAAGACGTCATTAAGAAGTCATTAAGAAGACTCGGGGTGTGTTGTGTGACGGCGCTTTACGGCGCTGTCACTTCACAGGTCGTGAACTTCGCCCTTTAGAAACGCCGTCTGCTCCGACGGCAGCAGGACGGCAGACGCTCAGGAGTCCCAAGGGCTGCTGGGTAATTTACAAACAAGACGATCAACAGCTACTTTACATTAATGCTGCCTCTCCCTCTCTTTTGTGTTCTCTCTCACTTCTTCTGTCTCTTTTGATTCTAAGGAGACTTACAGCATGAATAAAACACATTCAGAGTATTAGTAGAAGTACAAATACTGCGGTTCAGCGGGGTATTGTAGTAACAGTATGTGTTGTGTCCTGTGAGCACTTAAAGAATGTCAATTATGATGTGTGGCGTCTTTTTAGGAACATGAAACTGTATTGAAATGGTCTAAAAAGCCTTTCAACCACTTGTATCCCTCCTTTAAACTCCTGTAGACACGTGGAAACACGTTGAAATGTAGATGCCAGTGTTCTCCTATTTAACATTCATTATATTTCTTATGATTAATGTCTTCATCACGTTTCTTTATGTAAAGAAATGGAGATCGAGATTATACTTCACTTGAGTAAAAGTACTCAGTTATTATTGTATAAAGGTTTATTCAGGTCCAAGCTTGTTTAGTTTCTGACCCTCGTTGTTTGTTTACTTGTGTTTACTCTGCTCTCCATCAATAACAACAACATGTGTCTCAGTGCTTACGTGGGTCGCTGGGGGAACCCGCTGTTCTCCGTTCACGACAACCTGAGCCCGGTGGTCAGCGTGGAGCAGAACTTTGACAGGTCAGCGACTGGTTACGGAATTATATATATATGTGTATGTATGTATGTATATATATATATATATATATATAATTCATGCACAAACATGTAAATCTCTTTGTGGTTTGATTGACAGCTTGCTGATCCCGCCCGGCCACCCCAGCAGGAAGCGAGGAGATAACTACTACCTGAACAGGTGAGAGGCGCCGCTCACCACCCACAATGCACCTCTTCTGTAGTGACGTCATCTCTCAACATTAATACATTCATTCACATGTATTAATGTTTGCCCCTGTTCAATTTACCTAAAGTATTCTCATCTTTGTGCAGTAAAAGTACCGAAGTATTCTCATCTTTGTGCAGTAAAAGTACACAAGTATTCTCATCTTTGTGCAGTAAAAGTACACAAGTATTCTCATCTTCATGTAGTAAAAGTACACAAGTATTCTAATCTTCATGTAGTAAAAGTACACAAGTATTCTCATCTTCATGTAGTAAAAGTACACAAGTATTCTCAGCTTCATGTAGTAAAAGTACAGAAGTATTCTCAGCTTCATGTAGTAAAAGTACAGAAGTATTCTCAGCTTCATGTAGTAAAAGTACACAAGCATTCTCATGTTTGTGCAGTAAAAGTACACAAGTATTCTCATCTTCATGTAGTAAAAGTACACACGTATTCTCATGTTTGTGCAGTAAAAGTACACAAGCATTCTCATGTTTGTGCAGTAAAAGTACACAAGTATTCTCATGTTTGTGCAGTAAAAGTACACAAGTATTTGTTCCAGGAAGACGATGCTGCGCGCCCACACCTCCGCCCACCAGAGGGAGCTGGTGAGCTCCGGGCTCGACGCCTTCTTATTGGCCGGAGACGTTTACAGGCGGGACGAGATCGACGGCAGCCACTACCCCGTCTTCCACCAGATGGAGGGAGTCCGCCTCTTCTCCAACCACGAGGTGGAGGCGACGCCCACACTTAAAATGTGTCTGGAGACACTTCTAGCTAGTTGCTTTGCTAATTCCACCATGTTTCCATGCTAACATTACACTTGTTAAAACAATTAGCCCAACAGCGGTCTGGTGTCCAGCTATCTAACTAGCCAGCTCTGGAGATGGAGAAGCTAGCTAGCTAACTAGCCAGCTCTGGAGATGGAGAAGCTAGCTAGCTAACTAGCCAGCTCTGGAGATGGAGAAGCTAGCTAGCTAACTAGCCAGCTCTGGAGATGGAGAAGTTAGCTAGCTAACTAGCCAGCTCTGGAGATAGATAAGCTAGCTAGCTAACTAGCCAGCTCTGGAGATAGATAAGCTAGCTAGCTAACTAGCCAGCTCTGGAGATAGATAAGCTAGCTAGCTAACTAGCCAGCTCTGGAGATAGATAAGCTAGCTAGCTAACTAGCCAGCTCTGGAGATAGATAAGCTAGCTAGCTAACTAGCCAGCTCTGGAGATAGATAAGCTAGCTAACTAACGAGTAGCTCTGGAGATAGGGAAGCTAGCTAGCTAACTAGCCAGCTCTGAAGATGACCACACATGTACGTCCTCATGTCCACCACCAGGTGTGTGAGAGTTGAGACGTGTCCTCATGTTGGGACGTGTCCTCATGCATATTGTCCATGTTAGAGTTGTGACGTGTCCTCTGTCCTCATGTCCTCTGTCCTCTGTCCTCATGTCCTCATGTCCTCTGTTCTCATGTCCTCATGTCCTCTGGTCCTCTTGTCATCTTGTCCTCATGTCCTCATGTCCTCATGTCCCCTGTCCTCATGTCCTCATGTCCTCATGTCCTCATGTCCTCATGTCCCCTGTCCTCATGTCCTCATGTCCTCATGTCCTCATGTCCCCTGTCCCCTGTCCTCATGTCCCCTGTCCCCTGTCCTCATGTCCTCATGTCCCCTGTCCCCTGTCCTCATGTCCCCTGTCCCCTGTCCTCTTGTCCTCATGTCCTCATGTCCTCATGTCCTCTGTCCCCATGTCCTCATGTCCTCATGTCCTCTTGTCCCCTGTCCCCTGTCCCCTGTCCCCTGTCCTCTTGTCCTCATGTCCTCATGTCCTCATGTCCCCTGTCCCCTGTCCTCATGTCCCCTGTCCCCTGTCCTCATGTCCTCATGTCCCCTGTCCCCTGTCCTCATGTCCCCTGTCCCCTGTCCTCATGTCCTCATGTCCCCTGTCCCCTGTCCTCATGTCCCCTGTCCCCTGTCCTCATGTCCTCATGTCCCCTGTCCTCTTGTCCTCATGTCCTCTTGTCCTCATGTCCTCATGTCCTCTTGTCCTCATGTCCTCATGTCCTCATGTCCCCTGTCCCCTGTCCTCTTGTCCTCATGTCCTCATGTCCTCATGTCCTCATGTCCCCTGTCCCCTGTCCTCATGTCCTCATGTCCTCATGTCCCCTGTCCCCTGTCCTCTTGTCCTCATGTCCTCATGTCCTCATGTCCTCATGTCCTCTGTCCCCATGTCCTCATGTCCTCTTGTCCCCTGTCCCCTGTCCTCTTGTCCTCATGTCCTCATGTCCTCATGTCCTCATGTCCCCTGTCCCCTGTCCTCTTGTCCTCATGTCCTCTTGTCCTCTTGTCCTCATGTCCTCATGTCCTCATGTCCTCATGTCCTCTTGTCCTCATGTCCCCTGTCCTCATGTCCCCTGTCCTCATGTCCTCATGTCCTCATGTCCCCTGTCCTCATGTCCTCATGTCCTCATGTCCCCTGTCCCCTGTCCTCATCTCCTCATGTCCTCTTGTCCCCTGTCCCCTGTCCTCATGTCCCCTGTCCTCATGTCCTCATGTCCTCATGTCCCCTGTCCTCATGTCCTCATGTCCTCATGTCCCCTGTCCTCATGTCCTCATGTCCTCATGTCCTCTTGTCCCCTGTCCCCTGTCCTCATGTCCCCTGTCCTCATGTCCTCATGTCCCCTGTCCTCATGTCCTCATGTCCCCTGTCCCCTGTCCTCATGTCCTCATCTCCTCTTGTCCTCTTGTCCCCTGTCCCCTGTCCCCTGTCCCAGCTGTTCTCGGCGGTGCAGCAGGGGGAGGACCTGTCCCCTGTCCTCATGTCCTCATGTCCCCTGTCTCATGTCCCCTGTCCCCTGTCCCCTGTCCCAGCTGTTCTCGGCGGTGCAGCAGGGGGAGGACCTGTCCCCTGTCCCCTGTCCTCATGTCTCCTGTCCCCTGTCCCCTGTCCCAGCTGTTCTCGGCGGTGCAGCAGGGGGAGGACCTGTCCCTGTTTGAGGCTGCCGGCCGGCGGACGCCTCAGAAGCAGCAGCCTCACTCTCTGGAGGCCGTGAAGCTGCTGGAGTTCAGCCTGAAGCTCACGCTGACGCGACTGGTGTCTCACCTGTTTGGAGAAGGTGAGACACCTGAGGCCTCCTGTGGAGAGGGGGGCTCTCCTTCTTCCTCTTCCTCTTCCTCACCCTCCTCTTCCTCCTCAGATCTGGAGGTGCGGTGGGTCGACTGCTACTTCCCCTTCACTCACCCCTCCTTTGAGATGGAGGTGCGTTTCCAGGGCGACTGGATGGAGGTGCTGGGCTGTGGAGTGATGGAGCAGGAGCTGCTGGTCTCAGGTCAGCACACACACACACACACACACACACACACACACACACACTGCCTCGAGCCCGTGTGCAAGGCAGCGACGGACGCGGCGCACCAACCACTGCACTCTCAGATGCAATGCATGCTGGGACTTTAGTGTTGTCGTTTGATTAGTTTTTCCGGACCTTTCCTTGCTCTCTGTGTCAGTAACCTGAGTACACACACACACACACACACACACACACACACACACACACACACACACACACACACACTCAGGTCAGGGATTGATTTGCGTATTTGTCCAACAGGGTGTGAGACATATGGACACAGTGCAGAGACTAAACAGAGACATAGATGTGTCTGTCTGTCTCTCTCTCTACCTGTCTGTCTCTCTCTACCTGTCTGTCTCTCTCTCTCTCTACCTGTCTGTCTCTGTCTCTACCTGTCTCTCTCTCTCTACCTGTCTGTCTCTCTCTCTCTCTACCTGTCTGTCTCTCTCTCTCTCTACCTGTCTGTCTCTGTCTCTACCTGTCTGTCTCTGTCTCTACCTGTCTCTCTCTCTCTACCTGTCTGTCTCTCTCTACCTGTCTCTCTCTCTCTACCTGTCTGTCTCTCTCTCTCTCTACCTGTCTCTCTCTCTCTCTACCTGTCTGTCTCTCTCTCTCTCTACCTGTCTGTCTCTCTCTCTCTCTACCTGTCTGTCTCTGTCTCTACCTGTCTGTCTCTGTCTCTACCTGTCTCTCTCTCTCTACCTGTCTGTCTCTCTCTCTCTCTACCTGTCTGTCTCTCTCTACCTGTCTCTCTCTCTCTCTACCTGTCTGTCTCTCTCTCTCTCTACCTGTCTGTCTCTGTCTCTACCTGTCTGTCTCTGTCTCTACCTGTCTCTCTCTCTCTCTACCTGTCTGTCTCTCTCTACCTGTCTGTCTCTCTACCTGTCTCTCTCTCTCTCTACCTGTCTGTCTCTCTCTCTCTCTACCTGTCTCTCTCTCTCTCTACCTGTCTCTCTCTCTCTCTACCTGTCTGTCTCTCTCTCTACCTGTCTGTCTCTCTCTACCTGTCTGTCTCTCTACCTGTCTCTCTCTCTCTCTACCTGTCTGTCTCTCTCTCTCTCTACCTGTCTCTCTCTCTCTCTACCTGTCTCTCTCTCTCTACCTGTCTGTCTCTCTCTCTCTCTACCTGTCTGTCTCTCTCTCTCTCTACCTGTCTGTCTCTGTCTCTACCTGTCTCTCTCTCTCTCTACCTGTCTGTCT
>JBAMJR010000263.1:77500-107500 GCA_038501785.1 Myoxocephalus aenaeus
AAGAAATCTAAATGTACCGTGATGTGTAGATATGGTCATGTATGTTATTACTAAGTGATATTACGTAATCCTGAAGCAGGAAGTAGAAACCAGTCACTGTCACCAGTCGCTTCCTCCTCCTCCATCTTCCTCCTCCTCCATCTTCCTCCTCCTTCAGCTTCCTCCTGCTTCTTCCTCCTCCATCTTCCTCCTCCTCCATCTTCCTCCTCCTCCTTCTTCCTCCTGCTTCTTCCTCCTCCAGCTTCCTCCTCCTCCATCTTCCTCCTCCTCCATCTTCCTCCTCCTTCAGCTTCCTCCTGCTTCTTCCTCCTCCATCTTCCTCCTCCTCCATCTTCCTCCTCCTTCAGCTTCCTCCTGCTTCTTCCTCCTCCATCTTCCTCCTGCTTCTTCCTCCTCCAGCTTCCTCCTCCTGCTGCTTCCTCCTCCAGCTTCCTCCTCCAGCTTCTTCCTCCTCCAGCTTCCTCCTCCTGCTGTTTCCTCCTCCAGCTTCTTCCTCCAGCTTCTTCCTCCTCCTGCTTCTTCCTCCTCCAGCTTCTTCCTCCTGCTTCTTCCTCCAGCTTCTTCCTCCTCCTTCTTCCTCCTGCTTCTTCCTCCTGCTGCTTCCTCCTCCTCCTTCCTCCTCCTGCTTCTTCCTCCTCCTTCTTCCTCCTGCTTCTTCCTCCAGCTTCTTCCTCCTCCTGCTTCTTCCTCCTCCAGCTTCTTCCTCCTCCTTCTTCCTCCTGCTTCTTCCTCCAGCTTCTTCCTCCTCCTTCTTCCTCCTGCTTCCTCCTCCTGCTGCTTCCTCCTCCAGCTTCTTCCTCCTGCTGCTTCCTCCTCCAGCTTCTTCCTCCAGCTTCTTCCTCCAGCTTCTTCCTCCTCCAGCTTCTTCCTCCTGCTTCTTCCTCCTCCAGCTTCTTCCTCCTGCTGCTTCTTCCTCCTCCTTCTTCCTCCTCCTTCTTCCTCCAGCTTCTTCCTCCAGCTTCTTCCTCCTCCTGCTTCTTCCTCCTCCAGCTTCTTCCTCCTGCTTCTTCCTCCAGCTTCTTCCTCCTCCTTCTTCCTCCTGCTTCTTCCTCCTGCTGCTTCCTCCTCCTCCTTCCTCCTCCTGCTTCTTCCTCCTCCTTCTTCCTCCTGCTTCTTCCTCCAGCTTCTTCCTCCTCCTGCTTCTTCCTCCTCCAGCTTCTTCCTCCTCCTTCTTCCTCCTGCTTCTTCCTCCAGCTTCTTCCTCCTCCTTCTTCCTCCTGCTTCCTCCTCCTGCTGCTTCCTCCTCCAGCTTCTTCCTCCTGCTGCTTCCTCCTCCAGCTTCTTCCTCCAGCTTCTTCCTCCAGCTTCTTCCTCCTCCAGCTTCTTCCTCCTGCTTCTTCCTCCTCCAGCTTCTTCCTCCTGCTGCTTCTTCCTCCTCCTTCTTCCTCCTGCTTCTTCTTCCTCCAGCTTCTTCCTCCTGCTGCTTCCTCCTCCTCCTTCTTCCTCCTGCTTCTTCTTCCTCCAGCTTCCTCCTGCTGCTTCCTCCTCCAGCTTCTTCCTCCTCCTGCTTCCTCCTCCTGCTTCCTCCTCCAGCTTCCTCCTGCTGCTTCCTCCTGCAGCTGCAGTGTTTCCTCCATTCTAACTCTTCAATATTAAAGCAGCCGTCTATAAATACTGCGTTCACGTAAAAATAGATCACGTTTCCTGCTGGAGGTCTTCGTTTCACACTCACTTCCTGTTTGAGTGAATAACAACTCAAGAATTTGTTTTGTAACAGACATTTATTAAACAGCACATCTTCAACCACTTTAATGGATTTCTCGATGTAGTTTATTGTACTCAAGTATTACAGCTAATTAGAGTATGATGTATTATTAGTGTTATATATGCAGATGACGCCGTGTTTAAAACAGGACCAACACTTTAAAGGTAAAGCAGAACGCTGGCTGTCAAACCGACGTACTTTATTTTTTTTCTACTGACCCAAATGTGTCGCAGCATCAATCAAATGTAAAAAACAACAACGTGTCGAGTTATAAAAGATTCTGTTTGATGTTTCATCTCATTCAAACTTACTGAAACAGTTTTTTGATGCGGGAAAACATTTTTTGTCCGTCGCCATCTTGTTTTTTGGAACCAGTGAACAGGAAGTGACATATCTGGTGGCTCTCGAGTCTTTAACAGATGAAGGATATACTTCTATACAACCAGAGGAGTCGCCCCCTGGTGGTCAGGAGAGAGAATGCAGCTTTAACACATGAAGCATAGACTTCTATACAACCAGAGGAGTCGCCCCCTGGTGGTCAGGAGAGAGAATGCAGCTTTAACACATGAAGCATAGACTTCTATACAACCAGAGGAGTCGCCTCCTGTTGGTCAGGAGAGAGAATGCAGCTTTAACACATGCATCTTTGGAGGTTGCTCTACATGAGAGCATTTATGACATATTGATAATAAAATAACAAACATATTGACTTTTAAACGTGCACTAAATCTTCTGTACACAAACTAGTATCACATCATTTTGTTTGTCTGCAGAGAATCACATGAAGAAAAAAAAGATGTCTTACTAATGAAGACACACACACACGGCGGTGTTGAGTTGTGTTTAATGAGCTGCGTGTTTGTGGTTGTGCAGATCGCTGGTGAGGACGTCTCCACAGCGTTTCTAATAGAGGGGTCTACTTCAGCAGCGTTTGATGTCAACCCCGGGATGTGGTGGGCGGGTGGAGACAGTCGCTGGAGAGAGATAGAGAGATGTGATAATCATAATGAGATGAGAGGATGAATAGTGTGTGTGTGTAACTTATTCATCAGCTTTCACTTTGTTTTAACCTAAAAAACTTTACACAATGAATACTATTACTGCTACTTTTGTGACTACTCCCTATGTAGTAGTATTAATTATACTGCTACTGGTAGTACTGCTACTGGTAGTACTGCCACTACTACTACTACTACTACTACTAATCCTACGACAAGATGGCGACGGTCAGAAAGCAAGATGGCGACGGTCGGAAAGCAAGATGGCGACTGTCGGAAAGCAAGATGGCGACGGTCGGAAAGCAAGATGGCGACGGTCGGAAAGCAAGATGGCGACGGTCGGAAAGCAAGATGGCGACTGTCGGAAAGCAAGATGGCGACGGCTAGAAACCAAGATGCCGATGGCCAAAAACCAAGCGCTATATATATATATATATATATATATATATATATATATATATATATATATATATATATATATATATATATATATCTATTTGGTGCAGGACGTTTTCCTCACACAGCTGATTGTCTCAGTATTCGGTCCTCATCCGTCTCTCAGGATGAATCACTGGCGCCCGGATGATGAACTCCCGCTCTGACGGCGTCTCTCTGATCGACTCTCGCGGCTTCACTCAACATTAGTGTTCCTCGCCGTCACCGCGCTCGCCGCCGGCGAGAAGGTTAATCTGAGAGCCGGGCTTTGATGTGGATGTTCCCGCTGAGCGGAGTCGGCTCGAGTGAAGAGAAACAACAGTAACGAGGCGCCTCGGAGCCTCGGAGCCTCGGAGCCTCGGAGCGGACGAGAAACCAGCGCTGCTCGTGTCCGTCTGTCGCGGTTACCTGCAGGAAGGTTAAAGGCTAAACTACGTCTCAGGGTTATTGGTGAAGCTAACCTCGGACAGGAAGCTTCACCACACAACGGAAGGTCCAGATGAAACACCTTAAAGTGTTCAGACTTCACGGCTTCCTGTCGGCCTCCTTCCCGTCAGCTTCCTGTCAGGACGGCCGTTAAACCAGCAGCACCAGTGCACCCATTAACCACCCAGATGGAGCCATCTTTACATCAGCCCAAATCTCTTTTTATCTCTTTTTATTGCAGCTCTTCTGCTTTATTGGATGAAACAAAAGTGTATTAATCAGAACTGTGGTGAATCTCAACATCTGGCACTTGTATCACCCTGTTGACGCGTCTGGAGGTCTAGAGTCTACGAGCCGGTCTGAAGGAGGACGACTAAATGTCTGGAGGTCTAGAGTCTACGAGCCGGTCTGAAGGAGGACGACTAAACGTCTGGAGGTCTAGAGTCTACGAGCCGGTCTGAAGGAGGACGACTAAATGTCTGGAGGTCTAGAGTCTACGAGCCGGTCTGAAGGAGGACGACTAAATGTCTGGAGGTCTAGAGTCTACGAGCCGGTCTGAAGGAGGACGACTAAATGTCTGGAGGTCTAGAGTCTACGAGCCGGTCTGAAGGAGGAGGACTAAACGTCTGGAGGTCTAGAGTCTACGAGCCGGTCTGAAGGAGGACTAAACGTCTGGAGGTCTAGAGTCTACGAGCCGGTCTGAAGGAGGACTAAACGTCTGGAGGTCTAGAGTCTACGAGCCGGTCTGAAGGAGGACGACTAAACGTCTGGAGGTCTAGAGTCTACGAGCCGGTCTGAAGGAGGACTAAACGTCTGGAGGTCTAGAGTCTACGAGCCGGTCTGAAGGAGGACGACTAAACGTCTGGAGGTCTAGAGTCTACGAGCCGGTCTGAAGGAGGACGACTAAATGTCTGGAGGTCTAGAGTCTACGAGCCGGTCTGAAGGAGGAGGACTAAACGTCTGGAGGTCTAGAGTCTACGAGCCGGTCTGAAGGAGGACGACTAAATGTCTGGAGGTCTAGAGTCTACGAGCCGGTCTGAAGGAGGACGACTAAACGTCTGGAGGTCTAGAGTCTACGAGCCGGTCTGAAGGAAAGACGACTAAACGTCTGGAGGTCTAGAGTCTACGAGCCGGTCTGAAGGAAAGACGACTAAACGTCTGGAGGTCTAGAGTCTACGAGCCGGTCTGAAGGAGGACGACTAAATGTCTGGAGGTCTAGAGTCTACGAGCCGGTCTGAAGGAGGAGGACTAAACGTCTGGAGGTCTAGAGTCTACGAGCCGGTCTGAAGGAGGAGGACTAAACGTCTGGAGGTCTAGAGTCTACGAGCCGGTCTGAAGGAGGACGACTAAACGTCTGGAGGTCTAGAGTCTACGAGCCGGTCTGAAGGAGGACGACTAAATGTCTGGAGGTCTAGAGTCTACGAGCCGGTCTGAAGGAGGAGGACTAAACGTCTGGAGGTCTAGAGTCTACGAGCCGGTCTGAAGGAGGACGACTAAATGTCTGGAGGTCTAGAGTCTACGAGCCGGTCTGAAGGAGGACGACTAAACGTCTGGAGGTCTAGAGTCTACGAGCCGGTCTGAAGGAAAGACGACTAAACGTCTGGAGGTCTAGAGTCTACGAGCCGGTCTGAAGGAAAGACGACTAAACGTCTGGAGGTCTAGAGTCTACGAGCCGGTCTGAAGGAGGACGACTAAATGTCTGGAGGTCTAGAGTCTACGAGCCGGTCTGAAGGAGGAGGACTAAACGTCTGGAGGTCTAGAGTCTACGAGCCGGTCTGAAGGAGGAGGACTAAACGTCTGGAGGTCTAGAGTCTACGAGCCGGTCTGAAGGAGGACGACTAAACGTCTGGAGGTCTAGAGTCTACGAGCCGGGGAACGAGACTGAGTTCTGGCGGAGCGGAGGTCCATTGGTCCAACAAACACGGACCTTCAACCAGGAGACCGGCGTTCGAGTCGTAGATGTGACGCAACGTCCTGAGAAAGAAAGAAACAGACAGTCGGCGTCTCGCTGGGCGTCATCTTCCTCATTATTTAGTAGCTTGTAGTCTTGTTCCTGAATAAAGAACTAATAGGTTTCATATCGGCATAACCCCGTTCCTCAAAGCCACTAAAGCCTGAACGCGTGTTGAAGAACCAGAAACAGAGAATCCAGCGGACGAGCCGACAGAACATCCTTGTTCCTCGTTGTGAAACCCGAGAGAAGAGGAGTGAGTTGAGGAAGACGAGGAGGGAGAGAAGGTCACGGCCGTGTCTTCCTCTAGTGAGGGGGAGGAGCCTAATGATCCTCTGCTCTCCGTGTTCTGGAGGCGTTGACGTCCTGTTCTAACCAGAAGGTTTCCACACAATGACGGATGCTCCTTGTAAAGCTTCTGTCTATTAAAAATACATAAATCTAAATGTTTTAGAGCTGGAATCGTTGTCTGTGGAAATTAAAGCTAATAGTTTACCGTCAACAATGCTGAGAGGCTCATAAACTCAAAAGCTCAAACGTGAAATGAAGCGGCCGCCTCGTGGATACGCAGGTTTATATTTGTGGATGTCGTTCGATCCTCATTTCTGTGTTTAGACGTTTATGAACGAAAGGATTCGTCACAGAAGAAACATAACTGCCGTATTCATAAATCCTGATTTGTGACTCGACGATAAAGTTACGATGCTTTTGGGAAACGGATAAATCTGAGGAGGGTTTGTGAGATTCAATCCTGAGCGTCAACAGACAGTTCATATGACTTAACACTTAATCCCCTTTTCATAGGAAATAATATGTACAGAGGCTGCTTATTGATTATTGAGTAATAATTCTAGACCTGAAACCATCGGAGACCTTTTCTTATTGGTCACAATATGTGTTACTGGTCGATACATCGTAGCCCCAAACCTGCTGATCATTTATAATATTGGAGTTTAGCTCACATTCAACGTGAAAACAAAAAGACAACAAAACAAAGAACAAAAGAAAAAAGTACGAGACAAACAAACAAAACAAGAGAAGAGGAGTAACTTCATCAAATGAGCCGCTGGACGAGGACGTGTTGCAGGAAGGGGACCTCGTTTTATTTTGAAATGTTTGAAAACAGGAAAGAAACAAAGTGTCGACACAAAAAGAAGCAGCATTAATAATCTAAAGAAGCCATAAACGGACCGAGAGATGATGATGATGATGATGATGATGACGACGCTTAAGAAGAGGTGAAGACCAGCAGGCCTGTGATATCCCTGTGAATAACGCGTGAATCAGACTGGTGATGCGTTTAATGTCCCGTCGGACGTTACGGTACTCTGACGAGGCTTTTCAGCACCTGTCACCAACGAGCAGACGGCGTGTCATGAATGCTTCATACTTTGGTTCTAATTCATGTTTATTAAAACTCCTCCTTTATAGAATGATGGGAAGACAGGAAGTCCTTCACATTAAAGAAACAATCTGTTGGGGAAACAAAGTAAAACTATTAATTAAGAATCATCCTTATGTACAATGTTATTGTTAATATGGCTAGAGATTTATTTATATTCCATCACTGCCGATGCAAACGCAACGTTTCCTGTTGCTGCTGCTTCACAATAAAAGCATCAGGACTCATTTGTACTTTATTGAAAGTTTTAATACTCTGTTACAAGTAAAAGTACTGCATTCAAACCGTTACTCAAGTAAAAGTATCAAAGAATGAGCATGTAAATGTACTTAAAGTACCAAAAGTACTATTATTATTATTATTAACGAGGTCATCACTTAAATGTTACATCTTGTAAATGTGCAGCTTAAGCTATAAATAAGCATCATGATTAATTTGGTCATTATATTTAGTATCACTAACCTGAATCTGAAAAATCAGTAAAAAGTACAATATGTTCATCTGAGATGTAGTGGAGGAGAAGTAAAGTACAAGTACCTCAACATGTCGCGTATAATTGAGTAAATGTATTTTTTGCGCATCATACTTTATTCAAACAGGTTAATTGAAATGATCTTTATGATCTATTTCCAGTTTCCCTGCAGGAGGATTCACCTCTTTCTAATGCAGCTCTCTTCACACTCTCAGTCGCACCTGAGCGGCGGTGTCGGGTGTCAGGTGTCAGGTGTCAGGTGTGTGATGAGGTTGTTCTGAAAGCAGGCGCCAAAGAGAAAATGTAGAACGAGTCCGGAGCGTCTCTTTTATCCCACTTCCTGTCCTGATGAGCTGCTCGCTGCAGAGATTCAATTATTACTTCTCTCTGATCGAGTCTACAGACTGAGAACCACCGTCAGCAGCACGGGTCCTCAGGAGACACACACACACACACACACACACACACACACACACACACACACACACACACACACACACACACACACCTTGCGCTCAGGCGTGCCAGTCTAATTAACATGTAGACGTCTGTATTAGGCTGAAGGCAGCCGGGCTCTTTTCTCATTACGGAGCGCTCAGGTTGAATCACTGTTTGGAATCACTTCACCTTCTCTGCCAGCGATTAATCAGGTCTGACGCCTTCAACAGCTCGTCTCACTTCTTCTTCTCTTCTGAGCCTGTCGGTCTGCAGGAGGCGAGGTCAGAAACGAGAGGAGAGAAAACAAAGGAGGCCCGTGTAACGTGACACTGACGTCACGTTGCATTGATACGTTGTTACATTATGTCACACTGTTACTTTACATTGTTACTTTACAATGTAGTGTTGTAGCTACGTTGTTGTAGCTACGTTGTTGCGCTACGTTGTAGCTACGTTGTAGCTACGTTGTTGTAGCTACGTTGTTGTAGCTACGTTGTTGCACTACGTTGTTGTAGCTACGTTGTTGTAGCTACGTTGTTGCTCTACGTTGTTGTAGCTACGTTGTTGTAGCTACGTTGTTGCGCTACGTTGTTGTAGCTAAGTTGTTGCGCTACGTTGTTGCTCTACGTTGTTGCCCTACTGCGTTGTTGTAGCCATATTAATGTAGCTACGTTGTTGTAGCTACGTTGTTGCGCTACGTTGTTGCGTTACGTTGTTGTGCTACATTGTTGCTCTACGTTGTTGTAGCTACGTTGTTGTAGCTACGTTGTTGCGCTACGTTGTTGCTCTACGTTGTTGTAGCTACGTTGTTGTAGTTACGGTGTTGCGCTACTGCGTTGTTGTAGCTATATTGTTGTAGCTACGTTGTTGCTCTACGTTGTTGTAGCTACGTTGTTGCTCTACGTTGTTGTAGCTACGTTGTTGTAGCTACGTTGTTGCACTACGTTGTTGTAGCTACGTTGTTGTAGCTACGTTGTTGCTCTACGTTGTTGTAGCTACGTTGTTGTAGCTACGTTGTTGTAGTTACGGTGTTGCGCTACTGCGTTGTTGTAGCTATATTGTTGTAGCTACGTTGTTGTAGCTACGGTGTTGCTCTACGGTGTTGTAGCTACGTTGTTGTAGCTACGGTGTTGCTCTACGTTGTTGTAGCTATGTTGTTTCGCTACTGCGTTGTTACTCTATCATTTTATGTTACGTTAAGTTGTTGTGTTATTATTCATACACTAACCTGGACATTTATAATACACAAACCTGAATATTTATAATACACAAACCTGAATATTTAAAATGCACAAACCAGAATATGTTCCCCTCTCCAGAGCCAGTAGTATTGAGGAGCTGATATGAAACGTGTTTAAGAAACATCTGTTCTGTATCTGTGCTTTACAGAAGCGTACGATGCAACTTCTGCAAAATGAATCGTTTTTCTCCTCAGTATAAATATTATGTATTTCATACTGACGCCTCTGTACTTGTACGCGTGTTGGGTTGTGAATGCAGAAGTGAGCTGCTATCAGTTTGTCTCTGCAGAGGAGCGTTTACCTCCAGTTGGAGGAGGAGGATCGGATTCTCCTCAACATCTCCCCACTGTGATGAGACAGATGGAGAGGCAGACACACGTTTATGTCTGCAGAGCCAGAGACGCACAACGACACACTGACGCACAACGACACACTGACACACAACGACACACTGACACACAACTACACACTGACACACAACGACACACTGACACACAACGACACACTGACACACAACGACACACTGACACACAACGACACAACGACACACAACGACACACAACGACACACAACGACACACAACGACACACTGACACACAACGACACACTGACACACAACGACACACTGACACACAACGACACAACGACACACAACGACACACAACGACACACTGACACACAACGACACACTGACACACAACGACACACTGACACACAACGACACACTGACACACAACGACACACTGACACACAACTACACACTGACACACAATGAAACACTGACACACAACTACACACTGACACACAACGACACACTGACACACAATTACACACTGTGACACACAACTACACACTGACACACAACGACACACTGACACACAACGACACACTGTGACACACAACTACACACTGACACACAACGACACACTGACACACAACGACACACTGTGACACACAACGACACACTGTGACACACAACGACACACTGACGCACAACTACACACTCTGACACACACAACGACACACTGACACACAACGACACACTGACACACAACTACACACTGACACACAATGACACACTGACACACAACTACACACTGACACACAACGACACACTGACACACAATGACACACTGACACACAACTACACACTGACACACAACGACACACTGACACACAACGACACACTGTGACACACAACTACACACTGACACACAACGACACACTGACACACAACGACACACTGTGACACACAACGACACACTGTGACACACAACGACACACTGTGACACACAACTACACACTGACACACAACGACACACTGTGACACACAACTACACACTGACACACAACGACACACTGACACACAACGACACACTGTGACACACAACGACACACTGTGACACACAACGACACACTGACGCACAACTACACACTCTGACACACACAACGACACACTGACACACAACGACACACTGACACACAACTACACACTGTGACACACAACTACACACTGTGACACACAACTACACACTGTGACATGCAGTCCACACACTCGCTGCAGTTTGAGGGGATTTCCCTCCGTCTGCCGGTTCTCGTCTCATTATTCACTGTAGTCCAGAGAGGACGAAGTTCTACTGAGCAGAGAACTGAGGTCTAGAGGACCAGGACTAGACTGAGGTCGAGAGGACCAGGACTACACTGAGGTCTAGAGGACCAGGACTACACTGAGGTCTATAGAGGACCAGGACTACACTGAGGTCTAGAGGACCAGGACTACACTGAGGTCTAGAGGACCAGGACTACACTGATGTCTAGAGGACCAGGACTACACTGAGGTCTAGAGGACCAGGACTACACTGAGGTCTAGAGGACCAGGACTAGACTGAGGTCTAGAGGACCAGGACTAGACTGAGGTCTAGAGGACCAGGACTACACTGAGGTCTAGAGGACCAGGACTACACTGAGGTCTATAGAGGACCAGGACTACACTGAGGTCTATAGAGGACCAGGACTACACTGAGGTCTAGAGGACCAGGACTAGACTGAGGTCTAGAGGACCAGGACTAGACTGAGGTCTAGAGGACCAGGACTAGACTGAGGTCTAGAGGACCAGGACTACACTGAGGTCTATAGAGGACCAGGACTAGACTGAGGTCTATAGAGGACCAGGACTACACTGAGGTCTATAGAGGACCAGGACTACACTGAGGTCTATAGAGGACCAGGACTACACTGAGGTCTATAGAGGACCAGGACTACACTGAGGTCTATAGAGGACCAGGACTACACTGAGGTCTATAGAGGACCAGGACTACACTGAGGTCTAGAGGACCAGGACTAGACTGAGGTCTAGAGGACCAGGACTAGACTGAGATCTATAGAGGACCAGGACTAGACTGAGATCTATAGAGGACCAGGACTACACTGAGGACTATAGAGGACCAGGACTACACTGAGGTCTATAGAGGACCAGGACTACACTGAGGTCTAGAGGACCAGGACTAGACTGAGGTCTAGAGGACCAGGACTACACTGAGGTCTATAGAGGACCAGGACTACACTGAGGTCTATAGAGGACCAGGACTACATGAGGTCTATAGAGGACCAGGACTACATGAGGTCTATAGAGGACCAGGACTACACTGAGGTCTAGAGGACCAGGACTAGACTGAGGTCTAGAGGACCAGGACTAGACTGAGATCTATAGAGGACCAGGACTACACTGAGGTCTATAGAGGACCAGGACTACACTGAGGTCTATAGAGGACCAGGACTAGACTGAGGTCTATAGAGGACCAGGACTAGACTGAGGTCTAGAGGACCAGGACTAGACTGAGGTCTAGAGGACCAGGACTACACTGAGGTCTATAGAGGACCAGGACTAGACTGAGGTCTATAGAGGACCAGGACTACACTGAGGTCTATAGAGGACCAGGACTACACTGAGGTCTATAGAGGACCAGGACTAGACTGAGGTCTAGAGGACCAGGACTACACTGAGGTCTATAGAGGACCAGGACTACACTGAGGTCTATAGAGGACCAGGACTACACTGAGGTCTAGAGGACCAGGACTAGACTGAGGTCTAGAGGACCAGGACTAGACTGAGATCTATAGAGGACCAGGACTACACTGAGGTCTATAGAGGACCAGGACTACACTGAGGACTATAGAGGACCAGGACTACACTGAGGTCTATAGAGGACCAGGACTACACTGAGGTCTAGAGGACCAGGACTAGACTGAGGTCTAGAGGACCAGGACTAGACTGAGGTCTAGAGGACCAGGACTAGACTGAGGTCTAGAGGACCAGGACTAGACTGAGATCTATAGAGGACCAGGACTACACTGAGGTCTATAGAGGACCAGGACTACACTGAGGTCTATAGAGGACCAGGACTAGACTGAGGTCTAGAGGACCAGGACTAGACTGAGGTCTAGAGGACCAGGACTAGACTGAGGTCTATAGAGGACCAGGACTACACTGAGGTCTATAGAGAACCAGGACTACACTGAGGTCTATAGAGGACCAGAACTACACTGAGGTCTAGAGGACCAGAACTACACTGAGGTCTAGAGGACCAGGACTACACTGAGGTCTACAGAGGACCAGGACTACACTGAGGTCTATAGAGGACCAGGACTACATGAGGTCTATAGAGGACCATGACTACATGAGGTCTATAGAGGACCAGGACTACATGAGGTCTATAGAGGACCAGGACTACATGAGGTCTATAGAGGACCAGGTCTAGACTGAGGTCTATAGAGGACCAGGACTACATGAGGTCTATAGAGGACCAGGTCTAGACTGAGGTCTATAGAGGACCAGGACTAGACTGAGGTCTATAGAGGACCAGGACTACACTGAGGTCTATAGAGGACCAGAACTACACTGAGGTCTAGAGGACCAGAACTACACTGAGGTCTAGAGGACCAGGACTACACTGAGGTCTATAGAGGACCAGGACTACACTGAGGTCTACAGAGGACCAGGACTACACTGAGGTCTATAGAGGACCAGGACTACATGAGGTCTATAGAGGACCAGGACTACATGAGGTCTATAGAGGACCAGGACTAGACTGAGGTCTATAGAGGACCAGGACTACACTGAGGTCTATAGAGGACCAGGACTAGACTGAGGTCTATAGAGGACCAGGTCTAGACTGAGGTCTAGAGGACCAGGTCTAGACTGAGGTCTAGAGGACCAGGACTAGAGTGAGGTCTATAGAGGACCAGGACTACACTGAGGTCTAGAGGACCAGGTCTAGACTGAGGTCTAGAGGACCAGGTCTAGACTGGGTGTTCAGGCTTGATAAGCCGTGTGGATACAAAGTGTCTTAACCTCCACTCAACAGGATCAGGCCTCTAAGCCGCCCGTCATTACAGCCTGAGCTCTGGCTGATTGGGGTGTGTGTGTGTGTGTGTGTGTGTGTGTGTGTGTGTGTGTGTGTGTGTGTGTGTGTGTGTGTGTGTGTGTGTGTGTGTGTGTGTGTGTGTGTGTGGGAGGTGGGCAGCTGCGTCACACACCTGAGTATTTGTGCGTTTCGTGAACATAAATCCAAACAGCGACAGTATTTGTGGAACATGACTCATGAGTTTTCTCCCACTCGACAGAAGAACACGACTTCAGTGAAAACCGTGTCAGAATGAAAGGAATGAGGAAGATGAGGAAGATGAGGAAGATGAGGAAGATGAAGAGGCAGCGTGTGTCTCGATGTCTATTTTCTGCTTTCGTTCTAAGACTTGACGGCGTGGTCAGGCGCCGCAGCGCTGCTGACTCAGCAGTCCATTCTGACCTGCTGGTGATTTATGATTTATGACTCCATGTTTCTTCAGCGCGGCGTCCAGCTGGCAGGACGGTTTAAGCTCCTCCCACCTCGTGTTCTGCTTCAGCAGCATCAGAAAATAGTCTTCTACTGCGTGAACGTCACGCCGTGTTGAAGCTGAGGAAACATGCATGGAAACAGAAATATGAGTGGAATATTAATTTGCAAAGCGCTGAACATGTGGCGTGATAACGTGGACGAGATCTTCACCGTTTCATTAGACAAACTCCATGTTCTAGTTATTTAGAAGCAGGTCAGATCTGCTCATTATTATAATAAATATAACGATATATTATTATTGTTATTATAATATAGTATTTGTATAAATATTATTATTATACGTATTTATAAATAGTATTATATATTATTATAATATATACTATTATTATAAATAGTATTATTATTATTATTATATATATTATTATGAATAGTATTATGATATATTATTATAAATATTATTATTATTATATGTGATTATAAATATTATTATAATATATACTATTTTAAATAGTTTTATTATAGATATTATATATATATATTATTCTTATAAATAGTATTATTATAGATATTATTATATAATATTATTATAGATATTATTATTATGATAAATATTATTATTATTGTTTGTAATTATACAAAGTATTATATATTATTATAATATATATACTATTATTATAAATATTATTAGAATATATACTATTATTATAAATATTATTATTATAGCACTATAATGCATCAGAGAAGTGCATTATGGTCCCTTGGACCACTGATTGGTGCTGAAGTTGTTTTAATTGATCACAGCCTCGTCTTCATTGATCTGTTCGAGGTAAACCTGCTGCCATGGTTACCAATCACTCTGCACCATGTACGGCCACCTCATCACTAATTCAGGAGCGAGGCTCGATAGCAGGCCGCACACTGTATAGTTTTCATAATCCATATTTATTACCGGAGGCCGATTCAAAGAGTTGAAGACTTTACGCACAGATTGAACTCGGTGACTTTGTTCAGAAGAGTTTGTCTCGTGAATTACATCCATTCTTTGATCTTTCCTCCGTGTTGCTGGCTGGAGGTTCACTGTTGTCCTTTAAAAGCAGACGAGGACGAACCAAATGTGAACCGTGCTTCAATAAGACACGCGGGGGAGAGAACACGTGACCTGTAGAGATATAGGTCATGTGTTCTCTTTACAGGATAAAGAACCAGATTGAATCCTTCAGTTCTAGTCAAACGTTTTGTATTCCCAACATTTATATCCAAATGTAGAATGTTTCTGATGGACTCAAAGAGTTCTTCAGAGTTTGAGAACCTTCTTCTTCTTCTTCTTCTTCTTCTTCTTCTTTTGCTTCTTCTTCTTCTTGTTCTTCTCCTTCTGCTTCTTCTTCTTGTTCTTTTGCTTCTTGTTCTTGTTCTTCTACTTCTACTTTTGCTACTTGTTCTTCTTCCTCTTTTGCTTCTTCTTCTTCTTCTTCTGCTTCTTCTTCTTCTTCTTCTTCTTCTTTTGCTTCTTGTTCTTGTTCTTGTTCTTCTTCCTCTTTTGCTTCTTCTTCTTCTTTTGCTTCTTCTTCTTCCTCTTTTGCTTCTTCTTCTTCTTCTGCTTCTTCTTCTTCTTCTTCTTCTTCTTCTTTTGCTTCTTCTTCTTTTGCTTCTTGTTCTTGTTCTTGTTCTTCTTCCTCTTTTGCTTCTTCTTCTTCTTTTGCTTCTTCTTCTTCTTCTTTTGCTTCTTCTTCTTTTGCTTCTGCTTCTTCTACTTTTGCTACTGCTTCTTGTTCTTGTTCTTCTCCTTCTTCTGCTTCTTCTTCTTCTTCTTCTTCTTTTGCTTCTTCTTCTTTTGCTTCTGCTTCTTCTACTTTTGCTACTTGTTCTTGTTCTTCTTCCTCTTTTGCTTCTTCTTCTTCTTTTGCTTCTTCTTCTTCTTCTACTACTTTTGCTACTTGTTCTTGTTCTTCTCCTTCTTCTTCTTCTTCTTTTGCTTCTGCTTCTTCTTCTTCTTCTTCTTCTTTTGCTTCTGCTTCTTCTTCTTGTTCTTGTTCTTCTTCCTCTTTTGCTTCTTCTTCTTCTTCTTCTTCTATGTTAAAAACAACCATGAAAAGATGAAACAAGATGACGTTTGGAAATGTTTGTTTCACATTTTTCTAAGAAATGCTCCACTTTGCTGCTTATTTTAGTTTGCTAAAACATCTCAGTGCAAATCTAACACCTTTTTTATAATTGCACAACATTTGTTTTATCTTCCTGCATCATTTTGAGGTCTGTCCCCGTTGTTTTTCTGCCCGTTGGACTCCCATGGTGCATTGCGGCCGCGTTCCCCTCCTCGAGAGCTGCCACTGAGAGCTTCCATCTATTAATCATCGGCTGGGAGACGGGTGGGAGCTGCCAATACTCCATTTAGGACCTGGATGGTGACGGATGAGGTGAAGAGATGAGCCTCCCAGGGCTTCGTATTAACTTGTTCCTCTAACCGGCCCAGTACAGAGCTTCTGGGACTGATGGCAGCAAACTCTATCGCAGGTTCTTTTATTTTGAAATGTAGGCAGTTACCCAGGACACTGATGGAAAGGAATTATTTTAACGATCTATTATTGTATTCAAACAGGGAAAGATTTACACGCTTTTGTCCAATATCCAGTAGCACTGGTTTGGTCCAATGTTGTCTGGTTAAGAAGCATTGGTTTGGTCCAATGTTCACTGGTTAAGAAGCATTGGTTTGGTCCAATGTTCACTGGTTAAGAAGCATTGGTTTGGTCCAATGTTCACTGGTTAAGAAGCATTGGTTTGGTCCAATGTTCACTGGTTAAGAAGCATTGGTTTGGTCCAATGTTCACTGGTTAAGAAGCATTGGTTTGGTCCAATGTTCACTGGTTAAGAAGCATTGGTTTAGTCCAATGTTGTCTGGTTAAGAAGCATTGGTTTAGTCCAATGTTCACTGGTTAAGAAGCATTGGTTTGGTCCAATGTTCACTGGTTAAGAAGCATTGGTTTGGTCCAATGTTCACTGGTTAAGAAGCATTGGTTTGGTCCAATGTTCACTGGTTAAGAAGCATTGGTTTAGTCCAATGTTGTCTGGTTAAGAAGCATTGGTTTGGTCCAATGTTCACTGGTTAAGAAGCATTGGTTTAGTCCAATGTTGTCTGGTTAAGAAGCATTGGTTTAGTCCAATGTTCACTGGTTAAGTAGCACTGGTTTGGTCTATTGTTCACTGGTTAAGTATCACTGGTTTGATCTATTATTCACTGGTTAAGTATCACTGGTTTGGTCTATTATTCACTGGTTAAGTAGCACTGGTTTGGTCTATTATTCACTGGTTAAGTAGCACTGGTTTTGCACTAAATTGGTCCAAACATGTGCTGGTTACTGAGGACTGGTTTGGTCCAGTAATCACTGGTGTTTCATCTTGTATCCACTGGTGTCTGAGCCCAGTTTGGTCCAGTATTCACTATTATCTTCACTCTGGTTCAGTCTGATGTTCTTTGGTTCTTTGACACCTGGCAGGAACAAAGCATCCATTGGAGCTCTGAGTCAGATGTATTCTGTGGAGCTTTTCCTAGTTTAGTGGAATATATTCTGCAGTTTGAGCCTGATTTAGTTTTAGTTTAGTCCAATACTCTCTGATGATGTAACCCAGTTTGGTCACATACCTTCTGATGTTTCAGCTCAGAATTGGTGACGAATGGCAAACTGTTTAACCGGAGAAGGATGAAACGTTGTTGCTTCATATTTACACCTTCATGTCTTCTGCTCTGTGCGACACTCTGAACACACGAGTCTGCAGACGGATCACTGCTGCCGCCACGCGTCACGTGACCGCCACATGACGTCATCGACAGACGGTGACACGGCTACACACACACACACACACACACACACACACACACACACACACACACACACACACACACACACAACCCCCACCGAAACCACCGAGCTTCCCTCATTGGCTGAGGGAGGAGGCCTGGCATTGCAGAGCTGAGTGAGAGTAAAATGAGGGAGGGCAGGGGGTTGTCTCTTCACACATACATTCACACACACACACGCACACACATGCACACACACACACACACACACACACACACACACACACACACACACACACACACACACACACACATACATGCACACACACACACACACACACACACATGCACACACACACACACAGCGATGTTTGCTCTCAGGCCATCTATCCCCGTTTTGTGTCGTGCAATCTGTTTTGGCTGACGTCTGTGCCACACTGCGGCTCAGTTCAATGATGCTCTGCACACACACACACACACACACACACACACACACACACACGCTCTCAGACTGACTCTTGAGCAGCAGTCAGGCGTCTTTCCCAGCTTTCTTCTTGGCCGCCTGTACGTCAGCGCCTCGTGCGTCAGATGTGTGATTCTTCTCTTCATTAGCCTCGCTGTCAGCTAATCTGGATGATGTTCAGCAGCTCACAGACTGGCTGTTGATCCCGGTGGTTGAGCCGATCCAGATGGGATGACAGGCTCAGATGTGATGCAGCAGGAAGGCTCTGACATTCTGAACCTGATGCATACATGCTTGCAGAGATTTGCAGTCTGGAGCCTCACGTGTGAAGGTTATAGACGAGTCATGCCGCCTAAAAGCTCCGGTTTAAAGACCGACACCCGTCATCTATCACCGCATATCTTCAGTTTATAGGCCAGTCCTGAAACCTCAAATGTCAAGTTCATAGATCAGTTCCACGCTGCCAAACCTTCAAGTGTACACGTCTATAACTCCGGGGTCTTGGCGTGTGGTCACTGGAGGGTTGGCTTGTTTCTGGTCCTCTACTCCTCTAATGTGGTGGCTAGTCCGACACGCCAACGTCTCTCTGAAGTCCTGAACCCCACCTCTCCAGACTATAGACCGGTTCTACACCCGTCCATCTTTAGTTTATAGACCAATCCTAAAACCTTTACAGACTAGTTCCACTCTGCCAAACCTCAAGTTAGTTTACGTTAAGACATGTCGGTTCTAGACCAGTTTCACACGTCCATTCATCATCCAGGTGATGCATCACTACCGCTCACATGTTGGTTAAAAGGCCAGTCCTACACCCTAAACCACACAGTGGTAAATCCCCAAGAACCCCGTTCATGGACCAGTCTTTCACCTCAAACATCCAGTCTCCAGGTTTTAGATCAGTCCAACTTCCAGTACCACAAGCCCAGAAAAAAAAAACAATCTGACCCCTCAAATCCCCAGTTTACTCACCAGTCCGACATGCCTCCACTTCCAGTTCATAAACCAGACCTCTGGTCTACAGACCTCTCCTGGAACACAATCTTCCAGTTTATAAGACGGTCCCAGACCTCCAGTTCGTAGACCAGTCCTTCTCCTGTTCTAAATATCCAATATGTCCAGTCTTTAGACCTGTATTACATCCCAAAACCAGGCATCTCTCCTCCAGTTAATAATCCAGACCTATAGAGCAGACCTCCAGACTGATGGCCCAACTCTTTTTCTTTCTCTAGAAAGAATACAGAGTTCAAGTTAAGAGTTGGTTAGTTGTTTTCTTCCCCATCACCTCTCTGGTGCATAATGAGCATTGCAGTATTTCAATATTTTAGTATTTGACAGCCTTTAGAAATACCTGCGACATTCAGAGCTGCAGCTCTCGGCCACTGAAAGGTTTTTGGTTGAGCTCCTTATTCCACGTTAGAAAACAATGTTGCTCAGAGTTTGTCAGGGATTGGTTTCCTTAGACGTGGCAAGAGATGAATGAAAAAGCTTTATTAGTGAGAACTCCTCCTGGTGTCACGGACAGCTTGGTCTCTTCTCTATTTGCTTTGGTTCTACTCTCGTTTATCGGGTGGATCTGGTTCTAAATGGTATTTGAAGAGGCATTAAGACGTCTCCGGTTCCGCTTGCAGGACGCTGCCGTCTCCCGTCTCATTACAAGAGGTGTTTCCTCTCACGGCCGCGTATGTAATCATTACACTTCATCACCATCCTGCAGCTTAACAGCACCGCCGCCGCACTGCCTCTAATAATGCAGCCATAAATATATGTATGGCAAATATAATTAGGAGGAATGGAGACAGAGGAAGGGAGGGGAGAAGCAGACGAGAAATGATGTTTTATCACGGAGGAATTAAAACCAACAGCGGGGACGGGAAAGATGAGGGGATGTAAACACATTGATTAAATACGATGAGAGAAGACCAAGCAGAGGATGACGGTCTGATCAGGAGGAGTCATAGTTTCACAGTTATGACTGAGAGGAAGAGGGCGTGTCCGGAGCTTTGGCCACAGTTCTGCCGTCAATCACATGTTTGTTTCACTGCGATTCTGCAGAAGGCATGCGGCTCGCTGAGGACTGCATTCAAATATCAATTAGTTAGTCGGTCTGCTGGTTTGTTTATGATGTTGTCATCGTTATTGTTTTCAAAAGTCACCTTTTCTCAGTGTTCGGCTCGATGCTTTTACTGATCGCGAGATGAAAAGCCCGTAGAGACGGAGAGAAGTGTGATGAAGAGGAGGATAAACGATGGGAGGCAGGAGCAGCGAGGGGGAATTATTGAAATATGAAACACGAGATAAATGAAAGAATGAATAGAATAGAGCGGAGAGAATACCGATGGAGATTTATGAATGAGAATGGAAGACAAAAGAGGAGGAAGGAGGTGAGGAGGAGCAGGAAGAGGAGGAAGAGGAAGAGAGGGGTCACAGATTTGATTGATTTTGCGTTATCATGAAGTGGAGATTTATTCCCTCATCTCCTGCGACCCTCGACCCAACGCTCATTAGCATAGAAACCACATTCCCCTTCTGCTGATTGGACCAGGAGCGACACGACCAGGAAGTAAAGGAGGGTGTGTGTGTGTGTGTGTGTGTGTGTGTGTGTTTGCGTGCACGGGCGCTTTGTGGACTCACACACACACCCTCATATGTGTGTGTGAGTTATACATCATCATAATAAGCAGAAGCATTTCCAATCAAAGCAGATAATTCTTCCTCTCGCTCGCTCGCCACCCGCCTCTTGTTTTGTGTGTGTGTGTGTGTGGTTGTGTGTGTGTGTGTGTGTGTGCGCTCGTGGGTGTGTTTCTTCATTAGTGGAGAACCATTTGAATGCCCCCACGCACAAATATTTAGAAAAATGTCCAGATTACATGGCCTCCTCTCCGCCCACGCCTCCACCGGGCGCTGACCCCAGAACACGAGGCGGCTCACAGCTCATCATCCTGCAGATCTGTGTGGAAGCGATAATGCAGGAATCTAATCTCTGCCTCATTGGCTCTTTTTCTTTCTGCGGTGACGCGTAATGTTTCTCCTCTGGGCGACCAGCAGCATACAGAACTACCCGGCCCATTCCAGGAGGACCAGGAGACCGGCAGGGAAAAGGTTCAATGTCAGGTTCGTCTGATCCGCTGCCTCGGCAGAAACTAAAACCGTTGGTTTAAGGTCGGAGAAAGACGGCGGTCGTGGTTTAAAGTAGAAATGTTGGCTGTTGATCGCAGACGAGGACGTGAGCGACGATCTCCTGGGTCAGACCCGGGTACTTTGTGGACCCGACTTCCCCAATGTCGGCCCGGAGAGCTGTGCACCGTGCTTTACTTCTGCTTCTGAGACGCAGAGGAGCTCTTCCTCCTCTTCCTCTTCCTCCTCTTCCTCCTCTTCCTCCTCCTCTTCCTCCTGTGCACCGTGCTTTACTTCTGCTTCTGAGACGCAGAGGAGCTCTTCCTCCTCTTCCTCCTCCTCTTCCTCCTCCTCTTCCTCCTCCTCTTCCTCCTGTGCACCGTGCTTTACTTCTGCTTCTGAGACGCAGAGGAGCTCTTCCTCCTCTTCCTCCTCCTCTTCCTCCTGTGCACCGTGCTTTACTTCTGCTTCTGAGACGCAGAGGAGCTCTTCCTCCTCTTCCTCTTCCTCCTCTTCCTCCTCCTCTTCCTCCTCCTCTTCCTGCTGTGCACCGTGCTTTACTTCTGCTTCTGAGACGCAGAGGAGCTCTTCCTCCTCCTCTTCCTCCTCTTCCTCCTCCTCTTCCTCCTGTGCACCGTGCTTTACTTCTACTTCTGAGACGCAGAGGAGCTCTTCCTCCTCCTCTTCCTCCTCTTCCTCCTCCTCTTCCTCCTGTGCACCGTGCTTTACTTCTACTTCTGAGACGCAGAGGAGCTCTTCCTCCTCCTCTTCCTCCTCTTCCTCCTCCTCTTCCTCCTGTGCACCGTGCTTTACTTCTACTTCTGAGACGCAGCAGAGCTCTTCCTCCTCTTCCTCCTCCTCTTGCTCCTCCTCTTCCTCCTGTGCACCGTGCTTTACTTCTGCCTCTGAGACGCAGAGGAGCTCTTCCTCCTCTTCCTCCTCTTCCTCCTCCTCTTCCTCCTCCTCTTCCTCCTCCTCTTCCTCCTGTGCACCGTGCTTTACTTCTGCCTCTGAGACGCAGCAGAGCTCTTCCTACATTTCCCCGTGTCATCGTCACACATGTCGGGCCCTTCATGTGTGACGTGAGGCCCCGTTGTTCCATTGAAACGGATGAGACACTCGTGGTTTAGTGAAGGTACCAAAGACACCGAGTTCAGCTCAGGAGGAACGTCATGTTGGGCTTCAAATCCGTCTGTACTCTAAATATAATATGACAGAAACAATTAGACTTGGTTTGCAATAGTAAGTAACAACATGTGGGATCCCGGGTTAATGCAGTGTGAACGGTCCTTTAGAAAGTTCATATATAAAACAACACAATATAACATTATCTTGTTCCGTCATAATTCATCATTGGAAGTATTTCACAGACCAGATTCTGCACTTGAATATTTGGGATTTTGTCAAATGACAAGATGCTTCATGAAGTGTTAACATCTCAATTACCCGAGGAGGAGGAGGAGGAGGAGGAGGAGGAGGAGGAGGAGGAGGAGGAGGAGGAGGAGCTTAGAGGGATTCTAAGACTTGCCATGTGAGACTGTAAAGAAGAGGATTTATGTTAATCCTGTTTGTTACTGCCGGCTTGAAATCAATAGATTCATTTTTTCCACGTTGGATGTAAATATGTAGAAACATTGATCGTCTCTGTGTTTTGTTTGTTTTTTTAGCTTTTGTGCCATTATTAGATTGTGGTGTCAGCTGGTGCATCTCTCTGTTCAGACTGAAACATCTCAACTATACATTCATGATCCCCAGAGGATGAATGCTACCAACTCTGGTGACCGCCTGACCGTTCCTCTAGCGCCACCATGAGGTTGATATTCATCTATCTCATGGGTTCTCGTGGGTTGAGACGTTCATGCTCCCCTCAGGATGAACCTTAACGACTCTTCATTCAGCGCCATCAACGGGTCAACGTTTTCGTGTGTGTGTGTAAATACTTTTGATTTATGATCAAATAACTAGACGATCACGGCTATTCAGGCTCTTATTTTGAAAGGGCAGTAGCGCCGTTGTTAAACTCTGATCCTTTTAATCTCATCAAACACGCGTGTTTAAACTGCTTGTTTCTGTTCCTCAGCTTTCCCTGCTGGAATAAATGAGACTCATAAAGAGTTCAAATGTCTTAGCACTCCAGTGTTTTAATATGAAAGGATATCCTCTTCCTGAATTGACTTAATTAACTTCAGAATGAGATCTCTGGCTGGATGTTTTCCACGCTGCGTTTCTTAACCCGCGGCTCTCGGCCCAGACGGAGGTCACGGGTCGACCTTCAGAGAGCAAACCGGTTTGTCTCCATTAGTCTTCGTCCCAGAGAGAGACACCACTTCCCTCTCATCTGGGTCCCAGGCTGCAAACGTCTGAAATCCTCAGAATTACCCATAATCCTCTATTCCTTGGAGCGTTTGCCCTTTGCTTCGACCCGCCTCGCAGCAGTGGAAGAGTTTCGTTCTGAAAAACTCCCTTTCTGTCTGAATGATTGACAGCGAAGTAAAGACGACTCAAACTTTTATACCCAAAGATTATTTTCAGTTTGAGAGATTTTACAGTATTTGTACCTTATTGCCCTGCAGACACTGACCTGGAGTCAGTTAAGCTCTCCACTAGTTTTACATGATAAATAAAGCTGTAAAACTACAACAGAACTGGAATACGATCAACAAAAGTGCCACAGCAGAGCGAGTGGGCGGCGAAGGTTGTGTGTTCATCGACCGTTAAGCTGAAGTGTTGAGCAACGAGGACGAGTCCTGAGTCTGCACGGAGAGGAGAAACTACCAGGACGCCAGATCTAAAGCCATGGAAGCAAACCCGCTCTTTTTGTCTTGTCTAGTCAAATTCGTTGCAATTTCCATTACAGGTTTGGTTCTTTAAAGCTGCGTTACATGATTTTTTTGGACACTATTTTAGATTTGGACTTATTTCATTCTTATGGTTTTAATTCACTTTATATATAATATACACTACCGTTCAAAAGTTTGGGGTCACTTAGAAATGTCCTTATTTTTCAAAGAAAAGCACTGTTTTTTTCAATGAAGATAACATTAAATTAATCAGAAAAACACTATACATTGTTAATGTGGTAAATGACGGGTTACGAGCCGCTACTACCTTCGGTCAGTGTCCCCGTTAGCTCCCTGCTGTAGCCAGCTAGGGCTCCTGCTAGCGCTCTGTTACTTCCCCGCTAACTTCCGCTAGCTCTCCGCTAACTTCCGCTAGCTCCCCGAAAACCACCGAAGGCTCGACACCTGACTTGGGCAGAGGGAACGCGGGCGGTAGCAGCAGCAGCGCTAGCTAGCAGCAGCGATAGCTGGCAGCAGCGATAGCTAGCACTGCTGCTAGCTAGCTACAGCGGGGACACTGACCGGAGGTAGGAGCGGCTTGTAACCCGACTTTTACGGTATTCTAGGTGGAAACGTCTGGTTTTTAATGAAATATCTACATAGGTGTATAGAGGCCCATTTCCAGCAACTATCACTGCAGTGTTCTCATGGTACATTGTGTTTGCTCATCACATAGAAGACTAATGGAGGATTAGAAAACCCTTGCAAACCCTTGTGCAATTATGTTAGCACAGCTGAAAACAGTTCTGCTGGTTAGAGAATGATATAATGTGTGTATATATATATATATATATATATATATATATATATATATATATATATATATATATATATATAACTTCTAACTGGTTGCTACTTCTTAATGGTTTTAATTCATGCGTCTGTTTTAATCCTCGTACTCGTTGTGCAGCTCATTGTTTGCTTAGTTTCGCACCAGATGGTAGGATTCAACATATCAGCACCTTGTGAAGAGGTTATTATTATTTAAAGAGGTTATTGGTCACGACCTCAGTCTGTAGACGTCCAGCAACATGAAGACGCATCAGGAGTCTTTGTGTTTGTCTCCTGGTGAATGTCTCTCTCTTTTAGCTCCGTCTGTGGTCTCCACCTCCTGGTGGACGTGTCTGTCTCTTTAGCTGAACGCTCCACTGGGTTGGTCCACTATGAACCCAGTCTTACAGCGTCTGCTTTAAACACTGAGCCAAGCAGAAGGTGATAGAGTTGTTTACGTGTTTTTGTTTGTGTTTTCTGCAGCGGGGGCGGGGAACAAGGTGGGCTGGGCGTTCGGCCTCGGCCTGGAGAGGCTGGCCATGGTCCTGTACGGCATCCCGGACATCCGGCTGTTCTGGAGTCAGGACGAACGCTTCCTGAAGCAGTTCAGCGTGGAGGACGTCCAGCAGCGCGTCGTCTTCCAGGTACGAGCAGGACCTGAACCTCCTCTAGCTTCTGAGAGTTTAGGACCTGAACCTCCTCTACCTGAACCTCCTCTAGCTTCTGAGAGATTAGGACCTGAACCTCCTCTATCTTCTGAGACTTTAAGACCTGAACCTCCTCTAGCTTCTGAGAGTTTAGGACCTGAACCTCCTCTATCTTCTGAGAGTTTAGGACCTGAACCTCCTCTAGCTTCTGAGAGTTTAGGACCTGAACCTCCTCTAGCTTCTGAGAGTTTAGGACCTGAACCTCCTCTACCTGAACCTCCTCTACCTGAACCTCTTCTAGCTTCTCTGAACCTCTTCTAGCTTCTGAGAGTTTAGGACCTGAACCTCTTCGAGCTTCTGAGAGTTTAGGACCTGAACCTCCTCTAGCTTCTGAGACTTTAAGACCTGAACCTCCTCTAGCTTCTGAGAGTTTAGGACCTGAACCTCCTCTAGCTTCTGAGAGTTTAAGACCTGAACCTCTTCTATCTTCTGAGAGTTTAGGACCTGAACCTCCTCTAGCTTCTGAGAGTTTAGGACCTGAACCTCCTCTAGCTTCTGAGAGATTAGGACCTGAACCTCTTCTAGCTTCTGAGAGATTAGGACCTGAACCTCCTCTAGCTTCTGAGAGTTTAAGACCTGAACCTCTTCTATCTTCTGAGAGTTTAGGACCTGAACCTCTTCTAGCTTCTGAGAGATTAGGACCTGAACCTCTTCTAGCTTCTGAGAGTTTAAGACCTGAACCTCTTCTAGCTTCTGAGAGTTTAGGACCTGAACCTCTTCTATCTTCTGAGAGATTAGGACCTGAACCTCCTCTAGCTTCTGAGAGTTTAGGACCTGAACCTCTTCTAGCTTCTGAGAGATTAGGACCTGAACCTCTTCTAGCTTCTGAGAGTTTAAGACCTGAACCTCTTCTATCTTCTGAGAGTTTAGGACCTGAACCTCTTCTAGCTTCTGAGAGATTAGGACCTGAACCTCCTCTAGCTTCTGAGAGATTAAGACCTGAACCTCTTCTAGCTTCTGAGAGTTTAGGACCTGAACCTCTTCTAGCTTCTGAGAGATTAGGACCTGAACCTCTTCTAGCTTCTGAGAGATTAAAACGTGGTTTGAGATCAAAGTAGAGAGAAGTGTGTATTTTAATTTAAATATACATTTTTATGTTATATACTTTATATATAAACAAAATCACATTATATAAAAATATTTAAAAAAAATGTAGTAACAGATGTCTTTAATGGTTCAGTTGGACATATAATGAATTACATTACAATACAAAATATGAAAATAATGGTTTAAAGAGTGCAGAATATGATCATTTATTTAATAATAGTACTGATATTTAACTTTCTTTATAAGATTAAAAAATGCTTCACAGAAAAATAAACAGCAGATGAAAAAAATAAAAGAGCAATAAAAACAATAAAATACCAACAGCTGAAAGATTGTAAAAACGCCGGGAAATAAAATAAACTACAATAAAAAATAAAAGAGCAATAATGATTAAAAAGTGATTTACAGAATAAACAGCAAATATAAAACAAATCAGAATGATCATAAAAACATAAAACAAGGGGATGAAAATAACATTTGGGAAAAAAATCTATATAAAAATGTAATTATCATTTAATTTTAATGTTGTGATGAAAGTGTGTGTGTGTGTGTGTGTGTGTGTGTTTTATTCATTATTGATATAGAATCCACCTCAGTGTGTCTCTGTCTTGTGGAGTTCTTCTTCTCCTGTTTTTAAAGCCGTGTGAAGCTCCAGGTGGGACGTCTGATCAATAAATGACCTCGAGTGATGTCACTCGAAGTCAGAAAAGTGAATAAATGTGGAGTTAGAACGAAGTGTGTGTGTGTGTGTGTGTGTGTGTGTGTGTGTGTGTGTGTGTGTGTGTGTGTGTGTGTGTGTGTGTGTGTGTGTGTGTTCTAGCCTCTTAACCTCATGTATAAAACATCTTGACAATCGGGGCAAACATCAGCCGGCACCACTCACTTGTACTGACCCACACACACACACACACACACACACACACACACACACACACACACACACACACACACACACACGCACAGTTGGCGGGTCACACAGCGGTTACTCTGTTCCTGCTAAAGGTGTTTTTTGTCAACTCGCGTCTTCACTAATGAAGAACATTTCAAGTGACTGTTGGAGGGCAGAGAAGAGGAGGAGAGAGGAGAGGAAGGAAGGAAGGAAGGGGAGGAGGAGAGAGAGGAAGGAAGGAAGGAATATATGAGAGGAGGAACAGGTAGAGAGCAGGTGGATGGAAACGAAGACCATAGAGACGTGAAGATAAAAGATTCATAGACGAACAACACAAACTTAAAGAGACGAGAAAGAAGAAGAAATAAAATATGAAAAGTAAGAATTTATAAAGTAAGAAAAATATTAAAAATTAGGAAAAACAAAAAGGGGGAGAATGAAGGAAGGAAACAAAAATAAAATGAAGTTGAAGTTGAAGGAAGGAAGGAAATGGAGCGAGTGAAACACAATTGGGAAGGAGGGAGGAGAAAGATGTAAGGAAGCAGGAAGAGAATGAAACAAGAAAGGAAACAAGAAACAAAAGAAGGAACAAAAAAAGAAAGTAGGAAACAAGGAAAGGAAGATGTAAGGAAACAGGGTGAGAATAAAGGAAGAAAATAAAGTAATGAAACAAGATTGAAAAGAACGAGGGAAAGAAATAATGTAGGAAACGAGGAAAGAAAGAAAGGGTGGAGAATAATACATTGTGAGGAAGAAATTATAATGTTTCTATAAAAAGACAATTATATGAGGATGAACATCTGAAGGAGGGACGTCTGTCCTCAGTCTTGTTAGTTTTATTGATGGACCGGTTCCTCCAGAGGGACCAGGGGAGCACGGCTCATCTGCTGCCCAGGGTCAGTGCCCCTCTCCTGGGCAGAGACTCTCCACCTCTCCCATTAAAGCCCCCCTGGATCCAGAGGTAATGAACTGTGACTGCCGGGAACAAGCTGTGTGTGTGTCCATGTTGATCTACCATCACACACACACACACACACACACACACACACACACACACACACACACACACACACACACACACACACACACACACACACACACACACACACACACACCAGGGAGCTGGCCAGTGCCACTAAACTGATGGAGTTGAAGGAGCTCAGTAGGAATACTCCATCTCTCCTCCTCTATGTGGACACCACTGGTCAGTTAAGTGTTTTCTACTCGTATATCTCTACCTACCTTTTTACCTTTTTACCAACCTATCCATGCACCCACCCAGCAGCCTACCGATCTAACCAACAAACAAGCTAATATACCTCTCTCATTACCTACCTACCCAGCTACCTACCTTTCTATCAACTAACCACCTATCCATCCACCTATTTATCCAACCAACAAACTAACCAATCACCTATCTACCCACCTCCCTATCTAACCAACTAGCATACCTCCTTCATGACCTACCTACCCAGCTACCTCCCTACATTCCTACCAACCACCCACCCACCTATCTATCCGTCCGTCCACCTACCTATCCAACAATCCACCGACCTATCCAACCATCCACTTACCTATCCAACCATCCACCGACCTATCCAACCATCCACCGACCTATCCAACCATCCACCGACCTATCCAACCATCCACTTACCTATCCAACCATCCACCGACCTATCCAACCATCCACCGACCTATCCAACCATCCACTTACCTATCCAACCATCCACCGACCTATCCAACCATCCACCGACCTATCCAACCATCCACTTACCTATCCAACCACCCACCAACCTATCCAACCATCCACTTACCTATCCAACCATCCACCGACCTATCCAACCATCCACTTACCTATCCAACCATCCACTTACCTATCCAACCATCCACCGACCTATCCAACCATCCACCGACCTATCCAACCGTCCACCGACTTATCCAACCGTCCACCGACCTATCCAACCATCCACCCACCTATCCAACCATCCACCCACCTATCCAACCATCCACCGACCTATCCAACCATCCACTTACCTATCCAACCATCCACCGACCTATCCAACCATCCACTTACCTATCCAACCGTCCACCGACCTATCCAACCATCCACCGACTTATCCAACCGTCCACCGACCTATCCAACCATCCACCCACCTATCCAACCATCCACCCACCTATCCAACCATCCACCGACCTATCCAACCATCCACCCACCTATCCAACCGTCCACCGACTTATCCAACCGTCCACCGACCTATCCAACCGTCCACCGACCGATCCAACCGTCCACCGACCTATCCAACCGTCCACCGACCTATCCAACCATCCACCTACCTATCCAACCGTCCACCAACCTATCCAACCATCCACCAACCTATCCAACCATCCACCTACCTATCCAACCGTCCACCAACCTATCCAACCGTCCACCGACCGATCCAACCAGCCACCGACCTATCCAACCGTCCACCAA
>JBAMJR010000263.1:110000-125000 GCA_038501785.1 Myoxocephalus aenaeus
ACTCCCTGTAGCACCATTTGTATCATATGTGCTACATGACAGAGGACAGCAACTTGGAGTCAGGAAGGATGGGAGAGGAACTGGAGGTGGGTTCCTCCTCCGCCTGGAACTGATGGGAAAGAGTGTCAGGCGTGAGGTTATCGATCCAGAACGATAGGAGAGCCTGAAGTGGAACCGCTTGAAGAATAGGGACCACCTGGCCTGTCGGGAGACGAGTCTCTTGGCGGTGCGGATGTACTCCAGATTCTTGTGGTCCGTCCAAACCACAAACGGAAGCTTGGTCCCCTCTAGTCAGTGCCGCCACTCCTCCAGGGCCAGCTCCACGGCTGGTAGTTCTCGGTTACCAATGTCATAGTTTCTCTCTGCCGGGGAAAGCCGACGAGAGAAAAAGGTGCAGGGATGGAGCTTCTGGTTCCCGCATCGGAGGCATCCACCTCCACCACGAACTGTGTGTCCGGGTCTGGAACAATGAGGATGGTTGCTGAGGTGAACCTGGATTTATGGTTCTAGAAGTCCAATGAAAGGGAATCTTGGAAGAGGTGAGGGGGGGAAGCGACCGCGCTGTAATTCCGGATGAACCTTCTGTCAAAGTTGGCGAACCCCAGGAAACATTGAAGCTGTTTGCCGGACTGTGGGACAGACCAGGTAGAATCCATCCTGATGCTGCCATGGGCGACAAAGTATCCCAGGAATGGAACATGAAAGTCGCACTTCTCCGCCTTCACAAAAAGGGAGTTCTCCAATAGCCGAGTAGATTTGGACGTGGTGAATGTGCTCCTCTTGGGTCTTGGAGAATATCAAGATGTCGTCGAGGTAGACGAATACATTCCCAACATGTCCCGGAACGCGTCGTTCACCAGAGCCTGGAAGACGGCGGGAGCGTTGTTAAGCCGAAGGGCATCACTAGGTACTCGCAATGCCCCTTAGGTGTGTTGAATGCCGTCTTCCACTCATCCACGTCCTTATTCCGAATCAAGTGATGGCCGTTGCGGAGGTCGATCTTGGTGAAGATGGTAGCTCCTTGAAGTAACTCAAAGGCTTTCGTGATGAGTGGCAGAGGGTACCGGTTCTTCACTGTGATCTCGTTCAAGCCCCGGTAGTCGTTTCAGGGTCTGAGGGTCTTGTCCTTCTTCCCTACGAAGAAGAATCCGGTGAGGGACGGATGAGACCGGCAGCCAGGGAGTCGTTAATGTACGTGTCCATCGCCTCTCTTTCCGGCGCGAGACCAGGATGAAGGTTGATGGCACAATCATAAGGGTGGTGGAGAGGTAAAGACATGTCTTTGGACTTGTTGAATACCTCTTTGAAGTCCAAGTACCCAGTGGGGACCCCCGTAAATTCCGGTGTGGAGTTGGTGAGAGGGGAACCCTGTGGTGCGGTGGCCTGTTTTAGGCAGAATTGGTGACAGGAGGTGCTCCAACTCCAAAAGGCCCCAGTAGACCATTCCATGTTTGGATTGTGTCGACACAACCAGGGGTATCCCAAATCAGGGGAAGACGGCAGAATGTAGAATCAGAATCAGAAACTGTTTATTGCCAGGAATGTTTTCACAAACGAGGAATTTTTCGAGGCGGAAGGTGCACACATTGGACATGGGACGTTAGACGAGACAACAACAATCAACAAGTCCAGTCAACAAGTCCAGTCAACAGTGCAATGGGTATTAAATAAGTGTAAGATAAGATAAGATAAGATAAAGTGCTCAGACAACAGATACGTTAATGTGAGTGTACGTTAAAGTGACATGTGTGTTTAAGTTAAAGTGTATGTTAAGTGGCATGAGTGTTTAAATATGAAGTGTGCAGAGGAGTGACCGTTAAGGAGAAAGAAAGAAGAGAAAAATAAAAATAAAAATGAAAATAAGAATAAAAATAAAAATAACTGGGGGTGACAGCGGATGGTTGCAGGTGAACTGGAACGGTCTGGTGTGTCACCTTCCCCAGAATATGACCGTCCTGACTGGGGAAGCGGTACGTGGTCGATCCCCAACTGTGGAGCCAATTCCTTGTCCATGAAGGACGCATCCGCTCCCGAATCCAGGAAGGTGAAAACAGTCTGGGGAATGGAAAAAGGGTCTTTGGAAAAAGGGTCTTTGGAAAAAGGGTCTTTGGGAGGAGGAGGATTGGACCTAGCTTGGCTCACCAGTACTTCCTTGTTTACTGGCGGTACTGGCATATTGAAAGTTATGGTTAGGAATAAACGCCTTTTAAATATTCCAACTGCTTGTTTTCACACATTCGATAGAACTTTGGTTCTTTCATTAAAACCCGCCCCCAAAAAAATGTATATTGATATGCAAAACATTCTGCTTCTATTTCTTGTTTAGTTAAAAACATTTAATCTCCCGGTAAAAGAAACGCTGCAGATGCAGTTTGGAAGATAAAAAAAAAAAGTAGATTGAAGTGATGAAAATGACATTTTGGTTAAAATCTGCTGCCTGGCAACCGAAACAACGCTTCAACTTCCTTTACCCTCCTCTTCCTCCACCTGTCAGTCTGTCATCACATCATCTTCCTCCCACCCTCCCTCTCTGCAGGCTCAGCAGGAGGCAGGGAGGCAGCTGCCCACCATAACTCAGTGAATGATTTAACAGAGAGAGAGAGAGAGAGACAGAGAGAGAGAGAGACTACCAAATAAATAAATAGGAAACAGATGACAAGGAGAGGGGGAGTCGCTAGAGAGAGAGAGAGAGAGAGAGAGAGAGAGTTGTCATTTTCCGGTGTGCAGGTTGCAGCGAGTTATTCGGCTGAATAATGGATGATTGTTTTCTGTTCCCACAACCAATCAGACGGAGGCGGAGCCGCTGTTTCAGTACTTTCTCTGTGTTTTGATTCCGCCTCAGGAAGAAGCTTCAGCTCCAGTCGTCCTCTCATCCGTTCAATCAGTCCGTCATTAGAGTTGTTTTTGGAAAAGACAACCGAACCTTGAAGACGTAAAGAAAAGAGAAACAGCGACGAGGACTCAAAGAAATAACTGTTCTTTAAAGTGAAGTCAATGCTTCATGTGTTAAAGCTGCATTCTCTCTCCTGACCACCAGGGGGCGACTCCTCTGGTTGTATAGAAGTCTATGCTTCATGTGTTAAAGCTGCATTCTCTCTCCTGACCACCAGGGGGCGACTCCTCTGGTTGTATAGAAGTATATGCTTCATGTGTTGAAGCTGCATTCTCTCTCCTGACCACCAGGGGGTGACTCGTCTGGTTGTATAGAAGTATATGCTTCATGTGTTGAAGCTGCATTCTCTCTCCTGACCACCAGGGGGCGACTCCTCTGGTTGTATAGAAGTATATGCTTCATGTGTTAAAGCTGCATTCTCTCTCCTGGCCACCAGGGGCGACTCCTCTGGTTGTATAGAAGTATATGCTTCATGTGTTAAAGCTGCATTCTCTCTCCTGGCCACCAGGGGCGACTCCTCTGGTTGTATAGAAGTATATGCTTCATGTGTTAAAGCTGCATTCTCTCTCCTGACCACCAGGGGTGACTCCTCTGGTTGTATAGAAGTATATGCTTCATGTGTTAAAGCTGCATTCTCTCTCCTGACCACCAGGGGGCGACTCCTCTGGTTGTATAGAAGTATATGCTTCATGTGTTGAAGCTGCATTCTCTCTCCTGACCACCAGGGGGTGACTCCTCTGGTTGTATAGAAGTCTATGCTTCATGTGTTAAAGCTGCATTCTCTCTCCTGACCACCAGGGGGTGACTCCTCTGGTTGTATAGAAGTCTATGCTTCATGTGTTAAAGCTGCATTCTCTCTCCTGACCACCAGGGGGCGACTCCTCTGGTTGTATAGAAGTATATGCTTCATGTGTTAAAGCTGCATTCTCTCTCCTGACCACCAGGGGGTGACTCCTCTGATTGTATAGAAGTATATGCTTCATGTGTTAAAGCTGCATTCTCTCTCCTGACCACCAGGGGGTGACTCCTCTGGTTGTATAGAAGTCTATGCTTCATGTGTTAAAGCTGCATTCTCTCTCCTGACCACCAGGGGGTGACTCCTCTGGTTGTATAGAAGTCTATGCTTCATGTGTTAAAGCTGCATTCTCTCTCCTGACCACCAGGGGGCGACTCCTCTGGTTGTATAGAAGTCTATGCTTCATGTGTTAAAGCTGCATTCTCTCTCCTGACCACCAGGGGGTGACTCCTCTGGTTGTATAGAAGTCTATGCTTCATGTGTTGAAGCTGCATTCTCTCTCCTGACCACCAGGGGGCGACTCCTCTGGTTGTATAGAAGTCTATGCTTCATGTGTTAAAGCTGCATTCTCTCTCCTGACCACCAGGGGGCGACTCCTCTGGTTGTATAGAAGTATATGCTTCATGTGTTAAAGCTGCATTCTCTCTCCTGACCACCAGGGGGTGACTCCTCTGGTTGTATAGAAGTCTATGCTTCATGTGTTGAAGCTGCATTCTCTCTCCTGACCACCAGGGGGTGACTCCTCTGGTTGTATAGAAGTCTATGCTTCATGTGTTGAAGCTGCATTCTCTCTCCTGACTCTAAAGAAGACGCAGTCGGACATTTTGCTCGTCAATAATAATTTTTCCGCTCATAATTCACTCAATGAAACAACGTTTATGTTTTCAAATGTCAAGAGACAGAGAACGTAACTTCAGGTTTACTTCTGTCAATACTGGTGATGATCGTAACCCCCCCCCCACACACACACACACACACACACACACACAGTTTATTTTGTCGTGTTTTCTAAATGGCACCTTAACTTTTCTCCAAATGTCAACATCATCTCATTCACTTCTTCAAAATGTCACCTTCTCATCTTCTCCACAGTTTTCTTTCCTCCTCCTCCTCCTCCTCCTCTTCCTCCTCTTCCTCTTACCCTGCAGAGTTAGCATATTAGCTTACTGCAGCTCCCCTGAGTGTCCTAATAGTGTGTGTTGGTATTCATTCTAGCATGTGTGCACCTGATGTGTTTATGCATGTACTCTTTCTCTCTGTGTGTGTGTGTGTGTGTGTGTCTGTGTGTGTGTGTGGCAGTAATGTTTTATGGGCATTAGAAAGCTGGTGTATCAACAACAGACCAGATTTATATCAGCGAGCTCACCGGCTGCCACAGCCCCAAGGGCCTCTGGGTAATCTGGGTGTAATTGAGCATCGAGGTTACGGTAGCAGACACACACACACACACACACACACACACGCTTTCACTCTCACTTTGGTTGATAAACACATCAGGGAGCTAAAAACATTCTCACACACACACAAGCTGTAGAACATGTGAATGGAGCACAAACACACAAACACATATACACACAAACTATTTATATTTTCTATATGAATCAACAACAAAACACAAAGAGAAGCGTGTGTCACACAAAGCAGTTCATGTGTTCAGTGCACCAACAACTAACTCATGAGTTAAGGAGTGGAATCAAACCCCCGGTCTGTTGCCTCCATGTGAACACACACTCTGGTCTACATACATACATGCATGTATATATACCCCTTTACATTTTAAAATCAAAAAAGTTCATTTATTTCTCATTAATGTACACTCAGCACCCCATCTTGACAGAAAAATGTATTAAAAAAGAAACAGTGAAACATCACATGGTCATAAGTATTCAGACCCTTTGCTCAGTATGGAGTAGAACCCTTTTGAGCTCGTACAGCATGAGTCTTCTTGGGAATGATGCAACAAGGTGTTCACACCTGGATTTGGGGATCCTCTCCATTCTTCCTTCAGATCCTCTCCAGTTCCGTCAGGTTGGATGGTGAACGTTGGTGGACAGACCTGTTCAGGTCTCTCCAGAGATGCTCATTGGGTTTAGGTCAGGGCTCTGGCTGGGCCGGTCAAGAATGGTCACAGAGTTGTTCTGAAGCCACTCCTGTGTTGTTTTAGCTGTGTGCTTAGGGTCGTCGTCTTGTTGGAAGGTGAACCTTCGGCCCAGTCTGAGGTCCAGAGCGCTCTGGAAGAGGTTTTCTTCCAGGATATCTCTGTACTTGGCCGCATTCATCTTTCCTTCAATTGCAACCAGTCGTCCCTGCAGCTGAACAACACCCCATAGCATGATGCTGCCACCACCATGTCTCACTGTTGGGATTGTATTGGGCAGGTGATGAGCAGTGCCTGATTTTCTCCACACATACCGCTTAGAATTAACGCCAACAAGTTCAGTCTTGATCTCATCAGACCAGAGAATCTTAGTTCTCATAGTCTGGGAGTGAGAGGCCTCCGTCGGGCCGCTCTGCCATAAAGCCTGACTGGTGGAGGGCTGCAGTGATAGTTGACTTTGTGGAACTTCCTCCCTACTGCATCTCTGGAGCTCAGCCACAGTGATCTTTGGGTTCTTCTTGACCTCTCTCACCAAGGCTCTTCTCCCAGGATTGCTCTTTGGCTGGACGGCCAGGTCTAGGAAGAGTTCTGGTCGTCCCAAACTTCTTCCATGTAAGGGTTATGGAGGCCACTGTGCTCTTAGGAGCCTTGAGTGCTGCAGACATTCTTTTGTAACCTTGGCCAGATCTGTGCCTTGCCACAATTCTGTCTCTGAGCTCCTTGGCAGCTCCTTCGACCTCATGATTCTCATTTGCTCTGACATGCACTGAGCTGTAAGGTCTTATAGAGACAGGTGAGAGCCTTTCCTAATCAAGTCCAATCAGTTTAATTAAACACAGCTGGACTCCAATGAAGGAGTAGAACCATCTCAAGGAGGATCAGAAGAAATGGACAGCATGTGAGTTCAATATGAGTCACAGCAAAGGGTCTGAATACTTATGACCATGTGATATTTCACTTTTTCTTTTTTAATAAATTTGCAAAGATTTCTACATTTCTGTTTTTTTCTGTCAAGATGGGGTGCCGTACCCACTGTATATACATACATACATACATATAACATGTATACAAATATGTGTGTTTGTACTGTGGGACCTTTCATGGTGTTGTTTACGTTCCTCTCGATGCTGAATCTGTTTAGTTTGTCGTGTTCTTTTTTGATCTTGTTTTAACATAAATGTGCCACAACTGCATTTTGTTCCACTCCAGCTTCACTCAACAATAACAATAACAATAACAAGTCCTCCAGTAAAGTAGCACATCGTTCCTGCTCAAAACTCTCGTGTATTTTCAAGTTTTATTCGCGCCGTTTTTGACGCACGTTTTACGGCGAAGTTCCCAACGTGAGATTAAAGATAATTTATGTGTCCAGTAACAAACGATGCTAAATCATTAACTCCATGATGATATTATTAAATATAACAACCTCGTCGCCTGCACAGTCACGAGACTCTCAGGCTTATTTTAGATGCACCCATGTCGGTTATTTTTAAACCCCAAACAGAGAGCTGGCCTCCCTCTAAAGGGATCTGGCTCCTCCCCTTCCTGTTACCTGCACCTCCACAACAACAACACAAACACCGCAAATGCTCTCCGTCAGGTTCTTTCTCTTTGTGCCGATTCATCGTCGCTCTTTGGAAAAGCAGCAGGAAACCAGATCCGTCTCCTCCTCCCGGTGCCTCGTGTCCTCCGGCCTGACAACACACACACACACACACACACACACACACACACACACACACACACACACACACACACACACACACACACACACACACACACACACACCGATGAGCCGGTCGTGCCGCCGTCCCGCTGCCAATGTTCAGCGCACACACACCTTCTGTCCTGCCCCGGTGAATCATGCAGTCAGCAGCTTTGGTTGGGTCACTTGGGGTGAGGGGGCGGGGGGGGAGGGGGGGGGGGGGGGGATTCGCTGCTGTCACAAAAAATCCACATCACTGCAGTTTTTGCTATTTCACTGACTGAAAGGAAAACTTCTTTGTTTGTTTCAGCAGCTTTTTGTTCCTGTAAACCTCAGGGTTCTGGTTCAAGACACACTTCAGAGTTCTGGTCTGGTGTTACCGGGCTGTTGGAGTGCCACGTTCATGATCTTGGTTTAAGTCCGTCAACATCTTGGTGTTTGTCCGTCACCATCTTGGTGTTTGTCCGTCACCATCTTGGTGTTTGTCCGTCACCATCTTGGTGTTTGTCCGTCACCATCTTGGTGTTTGTCCGTCACCATCTTGGTGTTTGTCCGTCACCATCTTGGTTTATGTCCGTCACCATCTTGGTGTTTGTCCGTCACCATCTTGGTGTTTGTCCGTCACCGTCTTGGTTTATGTCCGTCACCATCTTGGTGTTTGTCCGTCACCATCTTGGTTTATGTCCGTCACCATCTTGGTGTTTGTCCGTCACCATCTTGGTTTATGTCCGTCACCATCTTGGTTTATGTCCGTCACCATCTTGGTGTTTGTCCGTCACCATCTTGTTTGTGTTTGTTTTTGAACTGATGAGTAGAACCAGAGGACCTCTACTGTAACCTGAATAATATAACTGAGCCATCATGATATAATTCAGATATGAAGAACTCCCTGAACATTGGTTCCAGACTTATCTTCCTGTCGATGTAGATTTCATAACATCTTGCAGCACACAGGAATCCAACTGCTACGAGACAGCAGCCAAAGACTTGTTTTCTTTCTGGTAAACACAACACTCTGGACCTCTTGAGGGATCCCTCTCTTTTCCAAGAGTCACCACATATAAACAAGCTCCATGTGGGTTTAAACTGACTGGGTTCGTTCCAGAGAATATAAAGTCAGCTGGCGTGTGAAAGCAAAAGAACAACATGTGAGGCTCTAAACAGCCACCCAGCTTCATGCTCGTGTCGCTTCTGCTTTTCATTTTGAGACCTTTTGGCTCAACAGCTATGAACGGTTAGTTCATACAGAAGTATTACAGAAGTATTTTCAGGATGCTGAAGCCTCTTCGACCTTTTGATCAGAAGCTCGTTCTGCTGTCGTCTGCGTTTTTGGACGAGCCATGTTTCTACCCTCAGGCTGTGGAGCCATGTTTCTACCTTCAGGCTGTGGAGCCATGTTTCTACCTTCAGGCTGTGGAGCCATGTTTCTACCTTCAGGCTGTGGAGCCATGTTTCTACCTTCAGGCTGTGGAGCCATGTTTCTACCTTCAGGCTGTGGAGCCATGTTTCTACCTTCAGGCTGTGGAGCCATGTTTCTACCTTCAGGCTGTGGAGCCATGTTTCTACCTTCAGGCTGTGGAGCCATGTTTCTACCTGAAGGCTGTGGAGCCATGTTTCTACCTGAAGGCTGTGGAGCCATGTTTCTACCTGAAGGCTGTGGAGCCATGTTTCTACCTGAAGGCTGTGGAGCCATGTTTCTACCTGAAGGCTGTGGAGCCATGTTTCTACCTGAAGGCTGTGGAGCCATGTTTCTACCTTCAGGCTGTGGAGCCATGTTTCTACCTTCAGGCTGTGGAGCCATGTTTCTACCTTCAGGCTGTGGAGCCATGTTTCTACCTGAAGGCTGTGGAGCCATGTTTCTACCTGAAGGCTGTGGAGCCATGTTTCTACCTTCAGGCTGTGGAGCCATGTTTCTACCTGAAGGCTGTGGAGCCATGTTTCTACCTGAAGGCTGTGGAGCCATGTTTCTACCTGAAGGCTGTGGAGCCATGTTTCTACCTGAAGGCTGTGGAGCCATGTTTCTACCTTCAGGCTGTGGAGCCATGTTTCTACCTGAAGGCTGTGGAGCCATGTTTCTACCTGAAGGCTGTGGAGCCATGTTTCTACCTGAAGGCTGTGGAGCCATGTTTCTACCTGGTGTTTAAAGCTCTCTGGTGTTTGGAGCTCTTAGAAATAAAGGTGCAAACCAGAACCAGAGCCAGAGGCCTCTTTATAAAGGTGAAAGGTTCCACCCAGAACCCCCTCTAACACAGAGAACCCTTCTCTGGACGAATGGTTCCTCCAAGATCCCTGTCTGGAGGTTCAGAAACCTTCTCAGCCTAATGGGCCGAGAAGCTTTCAACACCCATTGAAGAACCCATTGATGAAACAGGGTTCTTCGTGGAACCGCTCTTCTCAAAAAGAACCTGGCCGTCTGACAAGCTCAGTCTAAGATGTACAAACTTCCTGTTCCTGGTTTCTTTCCACCGTTCCTCTTGAATCATCACCTCTTCATTCATCTTCTGGCTTTTAAAGCAACACGTTATATTTACTGCAGAAAACTGCTGCTTTGGAGATTTACATGTTTCCTTAAATGAAATGCTGTTTAACACAAGGATGTTAAACACTGCAGCTGCCAGCACACACACACACACACACACACACACACACACACACACACACACACACACACACACACACACACACACACACACACACACACTAACCTCATCTCTCAAAAACAGACTAAAACAGAGGTCGTCTGTGGCTGTGAAGGCAGAGATATCGATGGCTTTCACTCGCTAATGAAACGGTGACACTCTGAGACAAGTGTCTCTCTCTCTGCCTATCTCTATCTATCTCTCTCTCTCTCTCTGTCTTTATCTCTCTCTCCACACTGACTCATTTGTCTCTCCGACTGAAATCAAAACACATTTCACATTTCTAGTCTGACCTCAAGTGTGTGTGTGTGTGTGTGTGTGTGTGTGTGTGTGTGTGTGTGTGTGTGTGTGTGTGTGTGTGTGTGTGTGTGTGTGTGTGTGTGTGTGTGTGTTAGTGATGAGGTTCGATCCAGGTAGATTGACTTCTTATCGTCTGGGGAGAGGGGGGTGGAGTCCTGAAGGTAGTGAGGTGATGATGTCACTGCAGGAACAAGAGAGCAGAAGAAGAAATGACATAAAGTGTGTGTGAGACGTCTTGTGGAGATCCGGCTTTATCTTAATTTCCTCAGATGAGTAAATAGAGAAGACTGGGGAGCAAACACGTTGTCTCTGATGTTGATTCAAACTTCAGCTAAATCAGACCGTTGGTGCGATGTTGCTTTTCAAGCTGAATTCATCTTTCCTGAAGCTCCGCCTTCAACACGTGTAAAGATGCTGCAGCGAGGTCCGTGTTGCATCGTCAAAATGAGACTTTCTGCATGTGGAGTTTGTGATTATCTCACAATGTAGGACTTTTAACAGCAGTTTCAACGGCTTCTCTAAAATAATCTGTCAGTGTTTTGTATGAGTTTAGAACTTTAGAGGAATGTTTTGAACTTTTAAATAAAGGTTCTTTGAAATGTTACACCATAACTCTCTAGTTCCCTAAGGTGTGCCATCAGAACTCTCTAGTTCCCTAAGGTGTAACACCAGAACTCTCTAGTTCCCTAAGGTGTAACACCATAACTATGTTGTTCCCTAAGGTGTAACACCATACCTCTCTTGTTCCCTAAGTTGTAACACCAGAACTCTCTAGTTCCCTAAGGTGTAACACCAGAACTCTCTTGTTCCCTAAGGTGTAACACCAGAACTCTCTAGTTCCCTAAGGTGTAACACCAGAACTCTCTAGTTCCCTAAGGTGTCACACCAGAACTCTCTAGTTCCCTAAGGTGTCACACCAGAACTCTCTAGTTCCCTAAGGTGTAACACCAGAACTCTCTAGTTCCCTAAGGTGTCACACCAGAACTCTCTAGTTCCCTAAGGTGTAACACCAGAACTATGTTGTTCCCTAAGGTGTAACACCAGAACTATCTCTTGTTCCCTAAGGTGTAACACCAGAACTATCTCTTGTTCCCTAAGGTGTAACACCAGAACTATCTCTTGTTCCCTAAGGTGTAACACCAGAACTATCTCTTGTTCCCTAAGGTGTAACACCAGAACTCTCTTGTTCCCTAAGGTGTAACACCAGAACTAGCTCTTGTTCCCTAAGGTGTAACACCAGAACTCTTTTGTTCCCTAAGGTGTAACACCAGAACTCTCTAGTTCCCTAAGGTGTAACACCAGAACTCTCTCGTTCCCTAAGGTGTAACACCAGAACTATCTCTTGTTCCCTAAGGTGTAACACCAGAACTATCTCTTGTTCCCTAAGGTGTAACACCAGAACTCTATCTTGTTCCCTAAGGTGTAACACCAGAACTCTATCTTGTTCCCTAAGGTGTAACACCAGAACTCTCTAGTTCCCTAAGGTGTAACACCAGAACTCTCTTGTTCCCTAAGGTGTAACACCAGAACTCTCTAGTTCCCTAAGGTGTACACCAGAACTATCTATTGTTCCCTAAGGTGTAACACCAGAACTCTCTAGTTCCCTAAGGTGTACACCAGAACTATCTATTGTTCCCTAAGGTGTACACCAGAACTATCTATTGTTCCCTAAGGTGTAACACCAGAACTATCTATTGTTCCCTAAGTTGTAACACCAGAACTATCTATTGTTCCCTAAGGTGTAACACCATAACTCTCTAGTTCCCTAAGGTGTAACACCAGAACTCTCTAGTTCCCTAAGTTGTAACACCAGAACTATCTATTGTTCCCTAAGTTGTAACACCAGAACTATCTATTGTTCCCTAAGTTGTAACACCAGAACTCTCTAGTTCCCTAAGGTGTAACACCATAACTCTCTTGTTCCCTAAGGTGTCACACCAGAACTCTCTAGTTCCCTAAGGTGTCACACCAGAACTCTCTTGTTCCCTAAGGTGTAACACCAGAACTCTCTTGTTCCCTAAGGTGTAACACCAGAACTCTCTTGTTCCCTAAGGTGTCACACCAGAACTCTCTTGTTCCCTAAGGTGTAACACCATAACTCTCTTGTTCCCTAAGGTGTCACACCAGAACTCTCTAGTTCCCTAAGGTGTAACACCAGAACTCTCTAGTTCCCTAAGGTGTAACACCAGAACTCTCTTGTTCCCTAAGGTGTAACACCAGAACTCTCTAGTTCCCTAAGGTGTAACACCAGAACTCTCTAGTTCCCTAAGGTGTAACACCAGAACTCTCCTGTTCCCTAAGGTGTAACACCAGAACTCTCTTGTTCCCCAAGGTGTCACACCAGAACTCTCTTGTTCCCTAAGGTGTAACACCAGAACTCTCTTGTTCCCTAAGGTGTCACACCATAACTCTCTAGTTACCTAAGGTGTAACACCATAACTCTCTTGTTCCCTCAGGTGTAACACCATACCTCTCTTGTTCCCTAAGGTGTAACACCATAACTCTCTTGTTCCCTAAGGTGTCACACCAGAACTCTCTTGTTCCCTAAGGTGTAACACCATAACTCTCTAGTTCCCTAAGGTGTCACACCAGAACTCTCTTGTTCCCTAAGGTGTAACACCAGAACTATCTTGTTCCCTAAGGTGTCACACCAGAACTCTCTTGTTCCCTAAGGTGTAACACCAGAACTCTCTAGTTCCCTAAGGTGTCACACCAGAACTCTCTTGTTCCCTAAGGTGTCACACCAGAACTCTCTAGTTCCCTAAGGTGTCACACCATAACTCTCTAGTTACCTAAGGTGTAACACCAGAACTCTCTTGTTCCCTCAGGTGTAACACCATACCTCTCTTGTTCCCTAAGGTGTAACACCATAACTCTCTTGTTCCCTAAGGTGTAACACCAGAACTCTCTTGTTCCCTAAGGTGTCACACCATAACTCTCTAGTTACCTAAGGTGTAACACCAGAACTCTCTTGTTCCCTAAGGTGTAACACCAGAACTCTCTTGTTCCCTAAGGTGTAACACCAGAACTCTATCTTGTTCCCTAAGGTGTAACACCAGAACTCTATCTTGTTCCCTAAGGTGTAACACCAGAACTCTCTAGTTCCCTAAGGTGTAACACCAGAACTCTCTTGTTCCCTAAGGTGTAACACCAGAACTCTCTAGTTCCCTAAGGTGTACACCAGAACTATCTATTGTTCCCTAAGGTGTAACACCAGAACTCTCTAGTTCCCTAAGGTGTACACCAGAACTATCTATTGTTCCCTAAGGTGTACACCAGAACTATCTATTGTTCCCTAAGGTGTAACACCAGAACTATCTATTGTTCCCTAAGTTGTAACACCAGAACTATCTATTGTTCCCTAAGGTGTAACACCATAACTCTCTAGTTCCCTAAGGTGTAACACCAGAACTCTCTAGTTCCCTAAGTTGTAACACCAGAACTCTCTTGTTCCCTAAGGTGTAACACCAGAACTCTCTTGTTCCCTAAGGTGTAACACCAGAACTCTCTTGTTCCCTAAGGTGTCACACCAGAACTCTCTTGTTCCCTAAGGTGTAACACCATAACTCTCTTGTTCCCTAAGGTGTCACACCAGAACTCTCTAGTTCCCTAAGGTGTAACACCAGAACTCTCTAGTTCCCTAAGGTGTAACACCAGAACTCTCTTGTTCCCTAAGGTGTAACACCAGAACTCTCTAGTTCCCTAAGGTGTAACACCAGAACTCTCTAGTTCCCTAAGGTGTAACACCAGAACTCTCCTGTTCCCTAAGGTGTAACACCAGAACTCTCTTGTTCCCCAAGGTGTCACACCAGAACTCTCTTGTTCCCTAAGGTGTAACACCAGAACTCTCTTGTTCCCTAAGGTGTCACACCATAACTCTCTAGTTACCTAAGGTGTAACACCATAACTCTCTTGTTCCCTCAGGTGTAACACCATACCTCTCTTGTTCCCTAAGGTGTAACACCATAACTCTCTTGTTCCCTAAGGTGTCACACCAGAACTCTCTTGTTCCCTAAGGTGTAACACCATAACTCTCTAGTTCCCTAAGGTGTCACACCAGAACTCTCTTGTTCCCTAAGGTGTAACACCAGAACTATCTTGTTCCCTAAGGTGTCACACCAGAACTCTCTTGTTCCCTAAGGTGTAACACCAGAACTCTCTAGTTCCCTAAGGTGTCACACCAGAACTCTCTTGTTCCCTAAGGTGTCACACCAGAACTCTCTAGTTCCCTAAGGTGTCACACCATAACTCTCTAGTTACCTAAGGTGTAACACCAGAACTCTCTTGTTCCCTCAGGTGTAACACCATACCTCTCTTGTTCCCTAAGGTGTAACACCATAACTCTCTTGTTCCCTAAGGTGTAACACCAGAACTCTCTTGTTCCCTAAGGTGTCACACCATAACTCTCTAGTTACCTAAGGTGTAACACCAGAACTCTCTTGTTCCCTCAGGTGTAACACCATACCTCTCTTGTTCCCTAAGGTGTAACACCATAACTCTCTTGTTCCCTAAGGTGTCACACCAGAACTCTCTTGTTCCCTAAGGTGTAACACCATAACTCTCTAGTTC
>JBAMJR010000263.1:130000-135000 GCA_038501785.1 Myoxocephalus aenaeus
CATGAACACATTGTAGCGAATGCATAAACGTTATCTTTCAGTAAATATAAAAGATATATTTAAAGATAAAAAAGACCCCTTGCTTCAGATGCTGAAGTATCATTGGCTCCCTGCCCGGTCAGAGGCGGGGCTTAGGTTTGAACCAACTTTATTCACACTGCCAACAGATATATGAGATATGAACAATGACCAAATACAAACGGCTTAACGGTGAGAATCAGATATTTATGAGACTCTTCATCAACCAGGAAGTCTCTCCTCCTCGTGCCGATGACATCATCGGGTTCCCGTTTAAGGAGATCGTCTCCGGTCCGCCTTCAGCCGACGTTCTGCGTCCGCGCCGTCGCGTGACTCGTCAGTTCTTTATGATTCATAACTCGTCTGCTTGTCTCTTTATGGAGAACTGATTGATGGATCAAGAAAACCTGCTAAAAGACACCGGGGGGGGGGGGGGGGGGGGTGTGTGTGTGTGTGTGTGTGTGTGTGTGTGTGTGTGTGTGTGTGTGTGAGTCACGGTAAACACTCATCATGTCTCCTGGTGCTCCAACAGATGGACAGTAGGCGACACAGACACACACACACACACACACACACACACACACACACACACACACACACACACACACTGTGTATATCAGTGTGTAGATGCAGGCCGGTAAAAAGGCTTGCAGACTGTTTGATTCGCGTGAAGATGACTCTCAGTTTGTCTCTGACTAGGACACAGGGAAGGACACAAGGAAGGACACAGGGAAGGACACAGGATGCTAGGAAAGTAAGCAGGAAGTCAGGAAGAGGAGAGGCAGGAGAGATGAATGTGATCCAAGAGGAGAGGAAAAGGATGAAGGATGGAAGGAGACAAGTTGAAAGAACGACAATAGAAGGAGAGGATAGAGAACAAAGGAAGCATGAAGGGAGGAGGAGGGAAGGAGGAAGGAGAGAGGAAAGGAAGAAGTGATGGAAGTGAGATCAGCGTGTATTGATCCCAGAGGAAGATAAGTACAGATGTATGTGAACATGAGAAAGATTAAACTAAAGAAGAAGTGTAGAAGGTACAATAAGTTTGTAGTCTCCATCGCCCTCATCGACCAATCAGGTTCCAGCCTCACGAATAATTAATGAGCTCAGACTCCTCTGTGATTGAAACATTGATCATGTGATCAGACTTCAGTCTGAGTCTAATATTACCTGTTAATAATTCACCTCTTCTTCTCCTCCTCCTTCTTTAACTTCTTCTTCTTTAACTTCTTCTTCTTCTTCTTCTTTAACTTCTTCTTCTCCTCCTTCTTTATCTTCTTACTTACTTATCTCCTCCTTCTATAACTTATTTTTCTTCTTTATCTTCTCCTCCTCCTCCTGTTTTTGTGTTTTTACACCAGTATTTCATTTTGCGTCAGAAAAGTTGAATGAAAGTTGAAGTATTTGGTATAAATGTCTGACATTTTAAACTTTTGACGCCTCTTTTCCGTAGAAACAGTTTATGATAAATCACTGATGGAATCACGTTCATAAAAAATGATAAAAAGCCCAGACTCAAGACATCTGTATTCTCATATCCTTGTATCCTCGTATCAGTGTATCCTCGTATCCTTGCATCCTTATATCCTCGTATCCGCGACCTCATGCTTCAAAAGAAGCTTTGACTCCACTGCGATCCGTATGAAGCCCTCTGCTGCTGACGCATAAACCCCATCTGTCCTGCTCCAGGAACGAGACCCTGAACGAGACCCTGAGAGGTCTTTAGCTCCTCGACCCCCCCCGACCTCGAGGGAGTGATCCGCTGACCTCCTGGCCTCAGACTCGGAGGTACTGACTCTCGTCCCGCCCGTTCTCCACGTCGGGGAGTGCCGGAGGTCAAGGTCTGCTGGAGCCAACAGGACCACATCGTCTGCAAAGAGTCGGACCAGAGACCCTGAAGATCCGGTCCTGGAGAACCTGATGGAGCTCAACAGCAACTGAGAAGACCTAAAGCCTGAAGCTTGAGTTCTTGTTCCTGGAGTCTCGGTGGATTTGAGGAAGAAGGAACCACCACAGAGATGCAGATGAAGCCAAACAACCGTCTTTACGCCCGGATATGTTTTTAATGAGATATCATTTTAAAAAATTGCAATCAAGACGATCATTTTGTGTTTCACACGTGTATGATCGTGGCCATTGAAGGAAATGGAGATGTCAACTGTCAGGTCTCGAGACCAATGAAGGAAAAGAAGGGAATCAAAGGTCAGAGGTCACGTGACCTTGACTTGTTTTGTGTTCCTTACAAACCACCGGCCTCTGCAACGCCACGTTTACAGTGAGCGACAGGAAACTGTTCACAGCTGCAGCCGAGCGGCTGAGACCGTGACCTCTGACCTCTGTGTGGCGGCTCGTAGAGACGAGCCGTTCTCTTGAGGCAGAGCTGCCAGCTTGTGGACAGAAGCTGGCCGGGTTCTGAGTGATTCATGCATGTATTAATAGATCTATTAATACATGTATTTATACATGTATTAATAGATGACAGGCGGCGCGCCCCACAAGAAGAAGAAAGGCCAAATAAACGAGGCCGAGGGACAGAGCCGTCTCCTCTCTGCAGGCGGAGCGGCCGGCGTTTGCATATCCGCCTCCCGCATCTGTTTGATTTTTGTTTGTCATTTTTTATTCATGCGTTTTTATTTATTTTCCCCTCCGGACGCGAGCAGAACAGAATCCTGCTCGTCTTCAAACAGCTCAACGTTCTTCCATCGGAGGACAAGTGTGGTCGTTTTACTTTAAAGTTATGGTTTCTGTTCGTGCGAAGACAATAAATCCACTTGAGTAAAAACAACAATGTCATCTCTTTATCTCTCATCTCTTTTTTTCTCCATCTCTTTATCTCTCATCTCTTTTTCTCTCCATCTCTTTTTCTCTCCATCTCTTTATCTCTCATCTCTTTATCTCTCATCTCTTTATCTCTCCATCTCTTTATCTCTCATCTCTTTTTCTCTCCATCTCTTTTTCTCTCCATCTCTTTATCTCTCATCTCTTTTTCTCTCATCTCTTTTTCTCTCCATCTCTTTATCTCTCATCTCTTTATCTCTCATCTCTTTATCTCTCATCTCTTTTTCTCTCCATCTCTTTTTCTCTCATCTCTTTTTCTCTCCATCTCTTTATCTCTCCATCTCTTTTTCTCTCCATCTCTTCATCTCTTTATCTCTTTTTCTCTCATCTCTTTATCTCTCATCTCTGTATCTCTGTCTCTCCATCTCTTTTTCTCTCCATCTCTTTATCTCTCATCTCTTTATCTCTCATCTCTGTATCTCTCCATCTCTGTATCTCTACATCTCTTTATCTCTCCATCTTTTTTTCTCCATCTCTTTATCTCTCATCTCTTTATCTCTCATCTCTGTATCTCTTTTTCTCTCCATCTCTTTTTCTCTCCATCTCTTTATCTCTCATCTCTGTATCTCTCCATCTCTGTATCTCTACATCTCTTTATCTCTCCATCTTTTTTTCTCCATCTCTTTATCGCTCCATCTCTTTTTCTCTTTCTCTCCATCTCTTTATCTCTCATCTCTGTATCTCTTTTTCTCTCCATCTCTTTTTCTCTCCATCTCTTTATCTCTCATCTCTTTATCTCTCATCTCTGTATCTCTCCATCTCTGTATCTCTACATCTCTTTATCTCTCCATCTTTTTTTCTCCATCTCTTTATCGCTCCATCTCTTTATCTCTCATCTCTGTATCTCTACATCTCTGTATCTCTTTTTCTCTCCATCTCTTTTTCTCTCCATCTCTTTATCTCTCATCTCTTTATCTCTCATCTCTGTATCTCTCCATCTCTGTATCTCTACATCTCTTTATCTCTCCATCTATTTTTCTCTCCATCTCTTTATCACTCCATCTCTGTATCTCTCATCTCTGTATCTCTCCATCTCTGTATCTCTCCATCTCTTTATCGCTCCATCGCTTTATCTCTTTTTCTCTCATCTCTTTATCGCTCCATCTCTTTATCTCTTTATCGCTCCATCTCTTTATCTCTTTATCTCTCCATCTCTTTTTCTCTCCATCTCTTTATCGCTCCATCTCTCCATCTCTTTTTCTCTCCATCTCTCTATCTCTTTATCGCTCCATCTCTCCATCTCTTTTTCTCTCCATCTCTTTTTCTCTCCATCTCTTTATCGCTCCATCTCTTCATTTCTTTTTCTCTCCATCTCTTTATCTCTCCATCTTTTTTTCTCTCCATCTCTTTATCACTCCATCTCTTTTTCTCTCCATCTCTTTTTCTCTCCATCTCTGTATCTCTCATCTCTTTATCGCTCCATCGCTTTATCTCTTTTTCTCTCATCTCTTTATCGCTCCATCTCTTTATCTCTTTATCTCTCCATCTCTCCATCTCTTTATCGCTCCATCGCTTTATCTCTTTATCTCTCCATCTCTTTTTCTCTCCATCTCTTTATCGCTCCATCTCTCCATCTCTTTTTCTCTCCATCTCTCTATCTCTTTATCGCTCCATCTCTTTTTCTCTCCATCTCTTTATCGCTCCATCTCTTCATCTCTTTTTCTCTCCATCTCTTTATCTCTCTATCTCTTTTTCTCTCCATCTTTTTTCCTCTCCATCTCTCCAACAACAACAACAACAACAACAAAGGTCCGGTCTCTCACAGACCCTCTTCAGATCAAAGCTCCATCAGGACCTCTGAGGCTCTGCTGACGGCATCGGTTGCAACGCAAGTTATTTATTTATTTGTTTGTTACTCACTGTTATCTCAACAGACGAAGATCCACAAAGTCCTCCAAGTAAACAACAACATATGTTGTTTGTCCAAATAGAAGTTCACTGATCCGATGCTCGTCAGCTGGACGGCGTGGGTTGAAATACATTGTGTTTGTTTGTTTGTTTGTTTGTTTGTTGCTTTAACTCCTCATCACAGGAACAATAACAGCTTTCTGGTTCATGTTTCTCCTGTCTTTAAAGTCATCATCGTTCATCCACTCTACTAATAACTTCTATCACGATAACTTCATGAATACAGACTTTCATGTGTT
>JBAMJR010000263.1:137500-140000 GCA_038501785.1 Myoxocephalus aenaeus
CATCTCTCCATCTCTTTACCTCTCATCTCTCCATCTCTTTACCTCTCATCTCTCCATCTCTTTACCTCTCATCTCTCCATCTCTTTACCTCTCATCTCTCCATCTCTTTACCTCTCATCTCTCCATCTCTTTATCTCTCATCTCTTTATCTATTTAACTCTCCATCTCTCCATCTCTTTACCTCTCATCTCTTTATCTATTTAACTCTCCATCTCTCCATCTCTTTACCTCTCATCTCTCCATCTCTTTACCTCTCATCTCTCCATCTCTTTATCTCTCATCTCTCCATCTCTTTACCTCTCATCTCTCCATCTCTTTACCTCTCATCTCTCCATCTCTTTATCTCTCATCTCTTTATCTATTTAACTCTCCATCTCTCCATCTCTTTACCTCTCATCTCTTTATCTATTTAACTCTCCATCTCTCCATCTCTTTACCTCTCATCTCTCCATCTCTTTACCTCTCATCTCTCCATCTCTTTATCTCTCATCTCTCCATCTCTTTAACTCTCCATCTCTTTATCTCTCCATCTCTTTAACTCTCCTTCTCTCCATCTCTTTATCTCTCCATCTCTTTAACTCTCCATCTCTCCATCTCTATCTCTCATCTCTCCATCTCTTTATCTCTTTATCTCTCATCTCTTCATCTCTTTATCTCATCTCTCCATCTCTTTACCTCTCATCTCTTTATCTCTTTATCTCTCATCTCTCCATCTCTTTAACTCTCAGCTCTTTATCTCTTTATCTCTCATCTCTCCATCTCTTTAACTCTCAGCTCTTTATCTCTTTAACTCTCCATCTCTTTAACTCTCCATCTCTTTATCTCTTTATCTCTCCATCTCTTTAACTCTCCATCTCTCCATCTCTTTAACTCTCCATCTCTCCATCTCTATCTCTCATCTCTCCATCTCTTTGTCTCTTTAACTCTCATCTCTTTATCTCTTTAACTCTCCATCTCTTTATCTCTCCATCTCTTTATCTCTTTAACTCTCCATCTCTTTATCTCTCATCTCTCCATCTCTTTATCTCTCCATCTCTTTAACTCTCCATCTCTTTATCTCTTTAACTCTCCATCTCTTTATCTCTCCATCTCTTTAACTCTCCATCTCTTTATCTCTCCATCTCTTTATCTCTCCATCTCTTTATCTCTTTAACTCTCCATCTCTTTAACTCTCCATCTCTTTAACTCTCCATCTCTCATCTCTTTTTCTCACCGTCTCTCCATCTCTTTATCTCTTTAACTCTCCATCTCTTTAACTCTCCATCTCTTTAACTCTCCATCTCTTTATCTTTTTCTCTCCATCTCTTTATCTCTCCATCTCTTTAACTCTCCATCTCTCATCTCTTTTTCTCACCGTCTCTCCATCTCTTTATCTCTCCATCTCATTGTCTGGACGCCGGCGGCCATGTTTCCTCCTCTGACCTCCTTTCATCCTTCTTCCTCTTCCTCTTCCTCTTGGTATTAATAGTTCATTAATTAAATAAGAATCTCCATCGAAGGAACGTGATCGTCTGATAGACGTAAATATATCAATAAATGCTCTGAATTCAGGAGCGCTATCACATAATACTACAGTGTGTGTGTGTGTGTGTGTGTGTGTGTGTGTGTGTGTGTCTGTGAGAGAGAGAGAGAGACCAGGAACTATACACTTATTTTTCATGCATAATGTAACGTGTGGACATTTCTAGTTTGCTTTACAGATTTTGTGTGTGTGTGTGTGTGTGTGTGTGTGTGTGTGTGTGTGTGTGTGTGTGTGTGTGTGTTACAGGTGTCACTCTATCAGCCCCCAGCTATGTGGAATAATGGAAACATAAAATATTAAACAACGACACAGTCATCACATGAAATACTATTCACTGTGTGTGTGTGTGTGTTTTCTTTATCTGACATTTACACCAACTCTATTGATGATCAATTATTCAAAGATCCTGATCGAATGAAGAAGTGATTGTGTTTAGTTACTGTTGCTTTGGTTTATTCACCCGGAGGGAGAGGGGGGGGGGGGGGGGGGGGGGGGGGGGGGTAAGGCTGTAGGAAGAGAGGAGGAAAGAGAAGAGGAGACAGAGGGAGGAAAAGCTAGAGATGATTAAGGATAGGAGGACAAGAGGAGGATGGAAGGAGAATATGGAGCGGAGGAGAAGAGGAGAGGTGTGAGAGGAAGATGATAAAGGGAGGAGGAAAAGGAGGAGAGGAGGAGAAGGAGAGGGGGAAGAGGAGGAGGAGGAAGAGGAGATATAGGAAGTCAGAAGAAAGGAGGTGAAAGGAAGACAGAGGACGGATCCTTCACTCTGTCCTTAAAGAAAATGTTTTTAAGAAGGACGAGCGACCCTAACAAACTCTCTCTCTCTCTCTCCCTCTCTCTCTCTCTCTCTCTCTCTCTCTCTCTCTCTCCCTCTCTCTCCTCAGGACCGGGAGGCGGAGTCAGTGCTACAGCATCATCTACCGTCACACAGAGAGAACTTTGACTCAGCAGGAGGTCCGACTCGTCCACGAGGAGATA
>JBAMJR010000263.1:145000-169821 GCA_038501785.1 Myoxocephalus aenaeus
GTAGCCACGTAGCCGCGTAACCACGTAACCACGTAACCACGTAGCCACGTAGCCACGTAGCCGCGTAACCACGTAGCCACGTAGCCACGTAACCACGTAGCCACGTAACACACGTAACCGCGTAACCACGTAACCACGTAACCACGTAGCCACGTAACCACGTAGCCACGTAGCCACGTAGCCACGTAGCCACGTAGCCACGTAACCACGTAGCCACGTAACCACGTAGCCACGTAGCCACGTAGCCACGTAACCGCGTAGCCACGTAGCCACGTAGCCACGTAGCCACGTAACCACGTAGCCACGTAGCCACGTAACCGCGTAGCCACGTAGCCGCGTAACCGCGTAGACCACGTAACCACGTAGCCACGTAACCACGTAGCCACGTAGCCGCGTAACCACGTAGCCACTGTAGCCGCGTAACCACGTAACCACGTAACCACGTAACCACGTAGCCACGTAGCCACGTAGCCGCGTAACCCACGTAGCCACGTAGCGCGTAGCCACGTAGCCACGTAACCACGTAACCACGTAGCCACGTAGCCACGTAGCCGCGTAAACCACGTAGCCACGTAGCCGCGTAACCACGTAGCCACGTAGCCACGTAACCGCGTAGCCACGTAGCCACGTAACCACGTAGCCACGTAGCCGCGTAACCACGTAACCACGTAACCACGTAGCCACGTAGCCACGTAGCCGCGTAACCACGTAGCCACGTAGCCGCGTAACCGCGTAGCCACGTAACCACGTAGCCACGTAGCCACGTAACCGCGTAGCCGCGTAGCCCCGTAACCGCGTAGCCACGTAGCCACGTAACCACGTAGCCACGTAACCCACGCATATAATAAATTGGAAACGATACAGAGAAGATTAGCATGGCCCCTGCAAAAGGATGACACGCAAATTCGTGAAGTGTTTCAACATTAGGGCGCGGCTGTAGCTCAGGGGGATGAGTGGTCGTCCCGCAACCACAAGGTAGCCGGTTCGATCCCCAGTCCCCCCATAGCTCACATGTCAAAGTGTCCCTGAGCAAGACACTGAACCCTCAGCTGCTCCCCGGGCGCCTCACAGGGGCTGCCCACTGCTCCTATCCAGGGATGGGTCAAAAGCAGAGAAGAATCTCCCCAAGGGGATTAATAAAGTGCATGTTTCTGATGTTAACAATAACACCTTTTGATTGTTTCTGTCATGTTTTACTGCTTCTAGAGACCCAATGTGTGCGTTTCTTTGCTGAACAACGTTCTTTATGAAAACAACTGTACTGTTATTATTGTTATTGTTATTATTGTTATTATTACGACCTGAAAGTATTCGTTCTACTTACATGAAACGTGACTATGAAAAACTTTTTGACCGACAAAACTTTTGACAAGAACTTTTTTCATTTTGTGTCATTGATACTTTTCCTCGAGCATCTAAAAATAGTTACAGTGATGAAATATTCAAGCATGTGTGTGTGTGTGTGTGTGTGTGTGTGTGTTGTGTGTGTGTGTGTGTGTGTGTGTGTGTGTCCAAACAGTAAGCATGGCCTCAAACTGTCAGAGCTCAGTTTTAACTCGACCAGAGTGATGAGCAGAGCCATCGGAGGCAGACAGCCTCCCTCCGCATGATTGGCAGGGTGGCATTTGCCTTTGTGTGTGTGTGTGTGTGTGTGTGTGTGTGTGTGTGTGTGTGTGTGTGTGTGTGTGTGTGTGTGTGTGTGTGTGTGTGTGTGTGTGTGTGTGTGTGTTGTATGGCAGTGTATGATCGTAGCAGCATACATCGTCTGAGCGCTGCTATTATGCTCCGTGTGTGAGACTAGGAGTGTATTTTCTAATGAGCTGCATTCAGATTAGTGTGTGTGTGTGTGTGTGTGTGTGTGTGTGTGTGTGTGTGTGTGTGTGTGTGTGTGTGTGTGTGTGTGTGTGTGTGGGTGTGTGTGTGTGTGTGTGGTGTGTGTGTGTGTGTAAAAACACACCAGCTTCCCAGATTCATTGCATGGCTGACAGGAGTGACAGCCGAAGCCATTTAATGCCTGGCAGAGAATAACTGGCAGACTGGCATTTGAACGTGTGTGTGTGTGTGTGTGTGTGTGTGTGTGTGTGTGTGTGTGTGTGTGTGAAGGTGGGCGGGGACATCGGTTAGCGGCTGGTTAGCATTAGCATTGTCAAACGTCTGTTAGTGTTAAATGCAAATAACTGGACTGAATATTTCACATCACCAGTGAGACGTCTCTCGTTGGTTTCAGGACGTTTTGAAGCCTCGAGTTCTGCGTTTTGGTCGTCGCCATCTTGTTTTTTTTTCCAACCAGAGAACAGGAAGTGACCATACTGTTTGACTCTAAATGACCATAATTACTAAATGAACATCATGCTGTATTGAAGAAGACTTGAAACTAGAGATTGAGACATAAACTCATGTTTACAATGTTTACTGAGGAATACATCAAGAGAAGTAGAGTCATTTATATAGACTTCTATACAAACCAGAGGAGTCGCCCCCTGGTGGTCAGGAGAGAGAATGCAGCTTTAACACATGAAGCATAGACTTCTATACAACCAGAGGAGTCATTTATATAGACTTCTATACAACCAGAGGAGTCACTCCCTGGTGGTCAGGAGAGAGAATGCAGCTTTACTTAGGTTTAATAAAAATATGGTAAAATACTTAGTTTATAATAACTTTCTCAGGTTTGAGCAGAAACGAAAGTGAGGAGGATGAAGGACAAAGAACAGAAATAAACTCTGGATTCTAAATTAAAACACAATCTGACCCTGAAATGAACAAAATGGCTTCATAAGTCTTTGTTTTATTTTTCTCTTCCATTTGTTTCTCTTTCCTCGTCTCTTTTCCATTCAGACTATTTATTCATCTCCATCTCTTCTCTTCTCTCGTGTTATTTGCAGAGGGGATGAATAGTCGACGGTTTTCAGTCAAGATGAAGATGAAGATGAAGATGAAAGCTGAAAACCCGACGCCCCCACTGAGTGTGTGTTGGGAGGGTTTGACTTGATCTCTGCAAATCCACTAAATGCATGCATCCACACACCCACACCATGTCTCCAGTGTGTGTGTGTGTGTGTGTGTGTGTGTGTGTGTGTGTGTGTGTGTGTGTGTACGACTACACCCATCTGTCACCCCCCCCCCCCCCCCCCCCCCCCCCCCCTCCCTCCATATGAGACAATAAGGAACACGGCTCAAAGAGTCTGCAGTGAAAACGAGCTTTAGACTTCACAAGCTTATTAAATAAGTGCTCATTTTATTTCATTTCCAGAACAGAAATCTGAACATTTGATAAAACCAGGTTCAACATTATTGTTTTATTTTGTTGACATAAAGGTTTTTATAGATTTATCTTTGTTTCACACTCCATACATTTAGAAAATACCCATAACATATCCATTTTCCTCCATGTTTGTATTACTAAATGTGTATAAATGAGGTTATGAATGCTGTGTGATTTATTGTGTTACAAGTTTGATGACATGTTAAGTTTAAATATGCAAATGAGGCATTATGTAATGGTAACTTTAGGTGAATTTAGGAGAAATCTACAGACGCAAACAGACCAAATATTAGTTTGATTTCCTGGAGTCTGAGAGAAGACGAGCTATGGAAGATAAATAGGCCGATCTCTATAAATGGGTCAATGCATGAAAAACAAAGTTAATGTGGCAGAAAAAAGAAATCTGATAAAATACAGAATACAAGTATACATATTTAATTAATTCCACCAGTTTGGTTCCACAAGAGAAATAAAATGAAACAACAAAACAATAACAACCCAATAAAAGCTCCAACAGAAACACTTCCTGTGTAATAATTCATAAAGGGAACTCTCTCTCAGCAGGTTGTTGGGTCTGGAGCAGCTCCTTCACGGGTATTCACTTTTCATGACGTCGCCTCATGTGTTCTACCCACCTGTAACCAGGTACTTGTACCAGGAAGTACACGAGTACTGAATACATGAGTCTGTTTCACTGCTGTTGAATGAAGTTCAATCACATTCAGAAGCTGAGGACATGATTCCTTTTGGTTTTGTTTTTACCCAATATTATAAAGTACTAATACCACAGTGTACACATACTCTGTTACATAGAAAGTACTAATACCACAGTGTACACATACTCTGTTACATAGAAAGTACTAATACCACAGTGTACACATACTCTGTTACAGAGAAAGTACTAATACCACAGTGTACACATACTCTGTTACATAGAAAGTACTAATACCCACAGTGTACAAATACTCTGTTACAGAGAAAGTACTAATACCACAGTGTACACATACTCTGTTACATAGAAAGTACTAATACCACAGTGTACAAATACTCTGTTACAGAGAAAGTACTAATACCACAGTGTACAAATACTCTGTTACAGAGAAAGTACTAATACCACAGTGTACAAATACTCTGTTACAGAGAAAGTACTAATACCACAGTGTACACATACTCTGTTACAGAGAAAGTACTAATACCACAGTGTACACATACTCTGTTACAGAGAAAGTACTAATACCACAGTGTACAAATACTCTGTTACAGAGAAAGTACTAATACCACAGTGTACACATACTCTGTTACAGAGAAAGTACTAATACCACAGTGTACAAATACTCTGTTACAGAGAAAGTACTAATACCACAGATGTACAAATACTCTGTTACAGAGAAAGTACTAATACCACAGTGTACAAATACTCTGTTACAGAGAAAGTACTAATACCACAGTGTACACATACTCTGTTACAGAGAAAGTACTAATACCACAGTGTACAAATACTCTGTTACAGAGGAAAGTACTAATACCACAGTGTACACATACTCTGTTACAGAGAAAGTACTAATACCACAGTGTACAAATACTCTGTTACAGAGAAAGTACTAATACCCACAGTGTACACATACTCTGTTACATAGAAAGTACTAATACCACAGTGTACAAATACTCTGTTACAGAGAAAGTACTAATACCACAGTGTACAAATACTCTGTTACAGAGAAAGTACTAATACCACAGTGTACAAATACTCTGTTACAGAGAAAGTACTAATACCACAGTGTACACATACTCTGTTACAGAGAAAGTACTAATACCACAGTGTACACATACTCTGTTACAGAGAAAGTACTAATACCAACAGTGTACAAAATACTCTGTTACAGAGAAAGTACTAATACCAACAGTGTACACATACTCTGTTACAGAGAAAGTACTAATACCACAGTGTACAAATACTCTGTTACAGAGAAAGTACTAATACCACAGTGTACAAATACTCTGTTACAGAGAAAGTACTAATACCACAGTGTACAAATACTCTGTTACAGAGAAAGTACTAATACCACAGTGTACACATACTCTGTTACAGAGAAAGTACTAATACCACAGTGTACAAATACTCTGTTACAGAGAAAGTACTAATACCACAGTGTACACATACTCTGTTACAGAGAAAGTACTAATACCACAGTGTACAAATACTCTGTTACAGAGAAAGTACTAATACCACAGTGTACACATACTCTGTTACAGAGAAAGTACTAATACCACAGTGTACAAATACTCTGTTACAGAGAAAGTACTAATACCACAGTGTAAAAATATTGTTACAATAAACTCTTCTTCTTCTTCTTCTCCTCCTCCTCCTCCTCCTCCCTTCTTCTTCTTCTTCTTCTTCTTCTTCTTCTTCTTCTTCTTCTTCTTCTCCTCTCTCTCTCTCTTCAGCGAGTGTTTTACAGTCAGAATTGATCTGCATACGGCCTCCCTCTTCATATTTCAGGACTCCACCGTAATGGAAACCACACACACACCACACACACCACACACACACACACACACACACACACACACACACACACAACACACACACACACACCCACACACACACACACACACTCACTCAGACTGGATGTAATGGGTTTGAGTTAGGCAGCATATTGGAAATGCCAAGCCAATGTCTCAGAAGCTAAATCAGCCTCGATGTGTGTGTGTGTGTGTGTGTGTGTGTGTGTGTGGTGTGTGTGTGTGTGTGTGTGTGTGTGTGTGTGTGTGTGTGTGTGTGTGTGTGTGTGTGTGTGTGTGTGTGTACAGTGTCCAGCTTTTAGAATTCAGCATCTTTGGAAGAAGTATTCAGACCCTTTACTGCAGTAAAAGTACTAATACCACATTGTAAAAACTACTCTACTGTTAACATTGTGTGTGTGTGTGTGTGTGTGTGTGTGTGTGTGTGTGTGTGTGTGTGTGTGTGTGTGTGTGTGTGTGTGTGTGTGTGTGTGTGTGTGTGTGTGTGTGTGTGTGTGACAGCAGCTGTATCATCTGTCCTCTCAGATATTCACACACTGAGACTTCAGCGCTCTGATAATTAGTTCCTGTTTCTTTCTGCCTCTTCGCTATGGACACACAGTAGTACTGACAGTAGTACTCCAGTACCAGCTACAGTAGTACTAATGCAGTACTGACTCCTGCATTAGTAGTACTGTCAGTACTACAAGTACTACCTTGTTCAGGCTGGTTTCTTGGTCTAGTTAAACGTTATATAGCAAAAGTTAGTCCTCATTTTGGTGCCTTTACCACTCGCTACATGATTGTGATGTATTTAGCTAGGCTTAGAAAACGGTTTTGGAAAAGATCGTAAAATACTTAGTTAGGTCTAGGAAAAGATTGTAAAATACTTAGGTCTAGGAAAAGATCGTAAAATATTTAGTTAGATTTAGGAAAAGATCGTCAAATACTTAGCTAGGTTTAGGAAAAGATCGTAAAATACTTAGCTAGGTTTAGGAAAAGATGATAAAATACTTGGTTAGGTTAAATAGAAGAAGGCCGTCCCACTTCCTGGTTCATGGCTACACTTAATGAATTTCGAGCATAGCTACAAACGCTGGATTAGAGCTTATTTATAATCCCGGGTAACGGTACTTTCCTGTATTTTTGTTCCTCGTGGTTTTGCCGCCCGGCTGCTCCCTCTCGCCCTCTGGTGGTGGTTCCAGCGTTCGGAGTCGAAAAACCGACTGCTGTCTGTACCTGAAGCCCACTCTGTTGTCATGGAGACAAGGCGTCTGGTCGGAGGTCAGCAGAAAACATCCAGAGACGCGTTGACATCTTGTCGTACTTTCGTTTCTCCTCCAGCTGCTCCTCCAGCTAAAAATGGACCCAAAATCTCTGGGTTTTGATTGGGCGTCGGGTGGCGGGAGTAATTGCTACATCTCTGCTCAGGGGCGCTGTGCTGTGTGTGTTTGTTCATACAGGTGAGCGAGACACCCTGCTTCCCTCCTCCTTTCTCTCTCTCTCCTTCTTCCCTCGTTCTCATGATGTCTATATTCCTCCTCCTCCTCCCTCCTCCTCTTCCTCCTGACAGGCCTGCTGAGGGATGGCGAAGGCGTTGCACAGATGTTGCCTCTTCCTCTCCATCACGTGTTAGAGCGCTAATGACTTGAACAACTCAATCAGGCTGCAGAGGGCCTCCTCCAATCAGGCTCCTCCTCCTCCTCCTCCTCCTCCTCCTCCTCCTCCTCTTCCTCGCCTCATCGCGTGCTGATGAAGCTGCTGTGTGATTAAAATTGTGAAAAACATGCAGAACTCTTTTTCGCCTTCTTTTTTTCTCATCTCCAGCGACGCAAAGTACAATTACTCAACAGCTTAAGTACAACTTTGATGTACTTGTACTTGACTTGAGTGTAACTTTTTTGCTACATTATACTACTCACGCCACTACAATTACTGCTAAAGAGGATTCTCTGCATCTGTTCATCCTCCTCTTCGTCCTCTTGCTCCTCCTCTCCTAAATAAACCTGCATGTGTTCATCTGTTGCTTCTTCCTCCTCTTCCTCCTCCTCTTCCTCCTGGTGTTAAAGTGCTGATGAGGCCAGTGTGCGATTAAGGAGGTGCTGCACAGATGTTCCCCTGTGATTGATTGCTTCATTTATTGTCTGAGGGCTGAATGTAATAAACTCATTAGCACACTCCCTGGGCTAGGAGGCCTGTCATGTGTGTGTGTGTGTGTGTGTGTGTGTGTGTGTGTGTGTGTGTGTGTGTGTGTGTGTGTGTGTGTGTGTGTGTGTGTGTGGGTGTGTGTGTGTGTACAGTGTCCAGCTCCGTCCCTCTGACTCTCTGACAGTTGATTAATGGAGCGAGTCGGTCAGTCGCATCACGTCAGGGGGGGCTTCAGTTAAACAGCATCGACGACAGGAAGTCGTTCCAATCTCAGAGTTTTTTGGGCTTGAAACACAGAGAAGCACTCAGGTCTAAATGATGGAGAGAATACTGAACCAGCCGGAACAAAAGAAAGAGACGCAAAACAACGGAGGAGAGAGACAAAAGGAAGAAAACAACAACACGAAAACAACTGCAAAGAAAGTAAAGGTTCTCCACCCTACCCTGGGCTAAAGGTTCTCTACCCTCCCATGGGCTAAAGGTTCTCTACCCTCCCATTGGTTAAAGGTTATCCACCCTCCTCTGGGCTAAAGGTTCTCTACCCTCCCATGGGCTAAAGGTTCTCCACCCTCACTTGGGCTAAAGGTTCTCTACCCTCCCATGGGTTAAAGGTTATCCACCCTCCTCTGGGCTAAAGGTTCTCTACCCTCCTCTGGGCTAAATGTTCTCTACCCTCCCATTGGTTAAAGGTTATCCACCCTCCTCTGGGCTAAAGGTTCTCTACCCTCCCATGGGCTAAAGGTTCTCCACCCTCACTTGGGCTAAAGGTTCTCTACCCTCCCATGGGTTAAAGGTTATCCACCCTCCTCTGGGCTAAAGGTTCTCTACCCTCCCATGGGCTAAAGGTTCTCCACCCTCACTTGGGCTAAAGGTTCTCTACCCTCCCATGGGTTAAAGGTTATCCACCCCTCCTCTGGGCTAAAGGTTCTCTACCCTCCCATGGGTTAAATGTTCTCTACCCTCCTCTGGGCTAAATGTTCTCCACCCTCCCATGGGCTAAAGGTTCTCTACCCTCACTTGGGCTAAAGGTTCTCTAACCTCACTTGGGGCTAAAGGTTCTCTACCCTCCTCTGGGCTAAAGGTTCTCTACCCTCCCATGGGTTAAAGGTTATCCACCCTCCTCTGGGCTAAAGGTTCTCTACCCTCCCATGGGTTAAAGGTTATCCACCCTCCTCTGGGCTAAAGGTTCTCTACCCTCCCATGGGTTAAATGTTCTCTACCCTCCTCTGGGCTAAAGGTTCTCCACCCTCCCATGGGCTAAAGGTTCTCTACCCTCACTTGGGCTAAAGGTTCTCTAACCTCACTTGGGCTAAAGGTTCTCTACCCTCACATGGGCTAAAGGTTCTCCACCCTACATGGGCTAAAGGTTCTCCACCCTCACTTGGGCTAAAGGTTCTCTACCCTCCTCTGGGCTAAAGGTTCTCTACCCTCCCATGGGCTAAAGGTTCTCTACCCTCCCATGGGCTAAAGGTTCTCCACCCTCACTTTGGTTAAAGGTTCTCTACCCTCCCATGGGCTAAAGGTTCTCCACCCTCACTTTGGTTAAAGGTTCTCTACCCTCCCATGGGCTAAAGGTTCTCCACCCTCACTTGGGCTAAAGGTTCTCTACCCTCCCCTGTGGCTAAGCGTCCATGAGCAAGGCACTGCTGTTGGTTTGTGGCCGACTCCTCTAGAGGAATATCTTTGAGTCGGTCTGAGGCGTGAACACACATCCCGGTGATCGAGAGATCTAATTTTCTGAATGAGGCGCGTACGCCTGCAGATCAATTTCCTTCCGCGGTGTTTCTCATTACCGTTCCGTTCTCTGCAGCTCTCGCTTTGTTCCACATTGATCTCGCTCCATTTTCATCTTCGGTTTCAGGCCGAAGGTAATATCACATATTCCTCCACTCTGGGAATCACAGCTTACAGCCTCAGACCACGAGGGACATCAGGGGGCAAAGAACCAGGAACCCCATGTGGCCCTGATGCTCATTAGATTGTTGGGGAATACAACACTGAAGCTACACAAACCCAAAGTCTCAAATCAACCTCAAAGAGACACAAAACAACCACAAAGAAACACAAAACGACCACAAAGAGACATAGAACAACAACAAAGAGACACAAAACAACCACAAAGAGACACAAAACAACCACAAAGAGACATAGAACAACAACAAAGAGACACAAAACAACCCCAAAGAGACACAGCACAACCACAGAGAGACACAAAACAACCACAAAGAGGTGCAACGCGACCACAGTCTGGGGGTCTTGCTCCGTTGTTAAAGGGGTCATGGGACTCTTTGTCTCATAGCATGGCTGTAGTCGTTTAGTTGATTCAATAACTTTGGGTTTTGAACCTTCGATCGCAAGACATTTGGAGCCGTTATCTCTGACTCTGGTCACATGTGTTTAGCAGACAGGAAACAGGAAGTAGCAGCAGCTCTGCTTGTAACTGCCGTGGTCGGTTGCCTACAATAAAGCAGAAAATCCCACAATATGGAACAGAGTGAACTTTCAGGAGCTTTGGAAGCTCGTCTGGTTCTCTGTGAGGGAAACGGAGCCAACTGCCAACTGGCCGTCTCCGTTGGGGTTTTTTTGGAGGTGGACTTCGTGACTTGTTTCACCGCCAGATAAAATGATGGCGTCTCTCTCTGCGGTGCTATCAATAGAGCTCCACGTGACCCGCTGGACGGGAACCAGCAGCGCGAGGCGGGTTCCCCTCAGACGGGCCGGTGCTGCAGGAGGAGCTGGCATATTTAGTCCTGACCCGGTTCTCCAAAGAGACACAAAACAGCCTCAAAGAAACACAAAACAGCCACAAAGAGACACAAAACAACCACAACGAGACACAAAACAGCCTCAAAGAAACACAAAACAGCCACAAAGAGACATAGAACAACCACAAAGAGACACAAAACAACCACAACGAGACACAAAACAGCCTCAAAGAAACACAAAACAGCCACAAAGAGACATAGAACAACCACAAAGAGACACAAAACAACCACGAACAAGACACAAAACAGCCACAAAGAGACACAAAACAACCACAATGAGACACAAAACAACCACAAAGAGACACAAAACAACCACAAAGAGACACAAAACAGCCTCAAAGAAACACAAAACAGCCACAAAGAGACATAGAACAACCACAAAGAGACACAAAACAACCACAAAGAGACACAAAACAACCACAATGAGACACAAAACAACCACAAAGAGACACAAAACAACAACAAAGAGACACAAAACAGCCACAAAGAGACACAGAACAGCCACAAAGAGACACAGAACAGCAGTACGAGGCGGGTTCCCCTCAGACGGGCTGGTGCTGCAGGAGGAGCTGGTATATTTAGTCCTGACCCAGTTCTGCAGAAGATCAAAACATTTAAAAAACAACCTGTTTATATGTTGCACACCTCAATGAAAGACACGTTGCATCAGAGTTAAGCTCACTTCAGCTGCTGCGTCCAATGCGTCAAGTTTTAAGATTCAAGGACTCAAATATCAAAAGATCCAGTGAAGTGATGTCAGTGGGACACCAGTAACACCAGTAACACCAGTAAAAACACTGCACTGGTTCTGTCCAGTGGGAGCTGAGTGTCTTCTGAGGGACCCGTGGAGTCTCGACGCACAGATAGATTAGAGTTTATTCAGTATCCATCTTTAGAGAGTATTCATCATTAACTAAGGTATTTTTCCACAACAATATATATATATATATATATATATATATATATATATATATATATATATATATTCTCATCAGAGAGAATAAAACGCACTAATCTACTTCAGAGGCTCAATTGTAGGAAGTCAGCTCAAAGTAACAACGTGTGACCCGCTAAACGCCAACTCCGTTTTAGTCTTCCTCCTCCTCCTCCTCCTCCTCCTCCTCTTCTTCTTCCTCCTCTTCCTCATCCTCCTCCTCCGGATCATCTAGAAGACGAAGAAGTTATTTTAGGGAAACTGTCGACCTAAAAATCTCAAATTAGAGATTATTTTCATCCTGAAGTGGTGAAATGAAACCAAGTACTTTTACTCAAGAACTAGTACAGACAAATATAGTACTTTATACTGTACTACATCTCAGCGGTACATATCTTACTTGATACTGTACTACATCTCAGAGGTACATGTTGTACTTTTTACTACATTTTAGAGGTACATGTTGTACTTTTTACTACATCTCAGAGGTACATATTGTACTTGATACTGTACTACATCTCAGAGGTACATGTTGTACTTGATACTGTACTACATTTCAGAGGTACATATTGTACTTGATACTGTACTACATCTCAGAGGTACATGTTGTACTTTGTACTACATCTCAGAGGTACATGTTGTACTTTGTACTACATCTCAGAGGTACATGTTGTACTTGATACTTGATACTGTACTACATCTCAGAGGTACATATTGTACTTGATACTTGATACTGTACTACATCTCAGAGGTACATGTTGTACTTGATACTGTACTTTTGCCCCAGTGCATGCTGGTTACTATGAGCACACACATGATCGAGCAGACACATTACCCATGATCCCTCAGTGCACGTGTTCTCAGGTGTCTGGTGAGTGAACAGGATTCATCTGATGAAGACGAGGCTGCAGCTTCGTCTCATGTGTGAAGAGGAAGAGCGTCTCTGGGGTCTCGGCCCACTTCCTGTCTCACACCTCGGACAGAAATAGACAGCAGCAGCTTCTGCTCTCCGGGTTGTTTGAAGACCATAATCTCGTCAAAGGGTCGCAACCGACATCGAGCTAACGGACGCCGGCTAACGCTAAAGCTAAGGCTAAGGCTAACGCTAAGGCTAAGGCTAAGGCTCCTGCTTCATGACAAACATGTGTTTCATTTTTATTGTCATTTTATTTTGTGGGGGTTTCTAGTCTCTAAATAAAAAAACAAAAAAATCTTAAAATAGTAAACACTCTGATTGGTGGGAACTCACTCTGGGGATTCTGGGTAGTGGAAATGATGTGCATTGCAAAGAACCCTGGGGAAATGAATGAGGCTGATTGATTTTATTTATTATTATTTATTTATTATTATATTATTATAATTATATTTTTTATATTTATTATTTATATACAAAAAATATGTATATACATGCATTTAATAAATAAAAAATGAACTCCAGCCCACCAGATGTAATAATAAATAATATAATTTAAAGCTGCAGAAGTCTCTTTACGAGACGCTGACGGGTTTCTGGAAGAAGGAAACCGGGTGAGACGTCTCTGATCCCGCGGGACTTCCTCCTCCCTTCCCTTCCTCCTCTCTTCCCTCCCTCCTCTCTTCCCTTCCTCCTCTCTTCCCTTCCTCCTCTCTTCCCCCCCTCCTCTCTTCCCTCCCTCCTCTCTTCCCTTCCTCCTCTCTTCCCTTCCTCCTCTCTTCCCTCCCTCCTCTCTTCCCTTCCTCCTCTCTTCCCTTCCTCCTCTCTTCCCTCCCTCCTCTCTTCCCTTCCTCCTCTCTTCCCTCCCTCCTCTCTTCCCTCCCTCCTCCCTTCCCGTCCTCCTCCCTTCCCTTCATCCATGTTTCATGAGCTGAAGCTCGGCGCTCCGGTTTCTTCCTACAGGCGATAATTGCCTCTCAGGATTCTTTTATTTTTTTATTTTCCAGGAATTATTTTGTCTCTTCTGCTGCTGCTTTTAAACCAATGCTTATATATTATTATTATAGTATTAATATAGAAATACAGGAATACACTTAAGCTGTAGTTGAAGAGAAATATGTTCAAGCATTTCATGAGTATATTATATATATATATATATATATATATATATATAATATAATATAATAAAATGTATATAATTTTTTTTTTTTATTCAGTCAAAAATGTCATTTTTTACTTCTTTTTACATTTTTTGCACTTGAAATAATGAAATGATGAAAACTTATATATTATTATTATTATCGCAATGCTTTCTTGTTTTTTGTTCCATTTTCAATGGGGCCATAAAAATATTGTCACGATACTTCTGGACATATTTTTGTCTCCTCAACGATAAGTATTTACATATAATAATAATTTAAATTAGGAAACAATGATAACGTGGCTCGTCATGTCCTCTGATGTAATAGTTGTTCATGTCATCTCTGTAAATAACAATAACAAGTCTTTCTCTCCGCTCTTCTTCTTGTTGTTGTTGTTGTTGTTGTTGTCCTGAGAGGAGCTTCCTGTTCCCGCAGACAGCAGCTGGATTCTCCTCACTCACATCACATCCATGCTAATGCCCCACGCATGCTTCTCCTCCTCCTCCTCCTCCTCCTCCTCCTCCTCCTCCTCCTCCTCCTCCTCCTCGTCTTCCTCCTCTCAATCAATGTAAACTGAGTGCTGAGACGTGTGGCAGCTCAGGGACTCTCCCTCATTAATAATGAATACACTCAAAACCCCACTGTGTGTGTGTGTGTGTGTGTGTGTGTGTGTGTGTGTGTGTGTGTGTGTGTGTGTGTGTGTGTGTGTGTGTGTGTGTGTCCATCATAATGAATGCAACAAACCAAACCGCAAAGACGAAACCACTTCTTTCTTTTTTTTTCATCCCTGGATATAAAATAAAATAAAAGCACAGACATATTTTCAAACATTAGTCATTTTATTTATTACTCTTTGTCATTTTAGCAATCTTTTTATTTGTTTTATATCTCAGTAGGTCTATAGTCTGTTAAAACTGTCTGGGATAGACTATCTATATAATAGAGCTTTTTTTTATTTCTATTTTCTCAAAATCCTTTGATATACATATTCTCTTATTAGATTCTCTTTTTTTTTAGAATAAGTTATTTTTTTAAACTCTTTTAATTACGCGACATCCCCATAAACAAACAAACAAAGAGACAAACAAACAAAAAGTACACATCTTTTTTGTCAGAAGGCAGTGGAAACGTCATCTGTGCCGTCGGCGAATAAATAAACAACCTCGAATGTATTTACTGTGTTTTATGTGTTTTATGTATTTCATGATGCTACTGTTGGCACTCGGCTTTTTAATCTAACATAAACCTAAAGTATATCGCCTCTAAGTCGTCTAGGATGAGTCACTGTATGAAAAGGGGGGATGTGCTAAATGGCAACAGTCGTATCACTCTTCAGCCACGGTTTTATTTCTTCTTCTTTCTTTTTTTTCGCTACACTGGCCGTGAAGTCACGTCTTCGTATTGCTAACGGCTTTTTCTTTTTTTTTAAATACAACATTTCTTTCTTTCGGGAAGCCGCTTTGATCACAGATTCATTCATTTCTACCACGTTGCTGAGCAACATAGAGTTTATTCTAATGATTTTATTCTGAGTTTCCATCCCGCCGATGTTTTTTATGACAGTTAGCGCTCTGGACTTCAACTTAATCTCGCGGGATTTCAGGAAATTAGCTCAATGTCCGAGAAAAAGACTGAAATGTTCGTCTGCAGCTTCTTTACTTCCAAACCTCTTCGACTCGACTTTCATCCATTAAAATCAGGATCAGGACGTTTCACCAAACTCTTTGAGCTCAACAGCTAATTTAGCAACATGCTAACCGGCCGAATACGATCTGTTACCTGCTAAAATGTGAGCTAACCTTCATTAGCCTGGTTTAGCTGCTAAACAAAGTGGTTAGCTAACGTGACACAATCACGTTTAGCCTCTCAAACTGCACCAAATCTCGTTTGTCCGCTAAATTGAATTCTTAGCTAACGGCTAGTTCACGCGACACAACCGACTATCTTTCCCCGATGAGTTCATGTTCCTAAAAGAGACGTCCGACAGAAGAAGTGCTGCAAGTTGTTTGTGCGCTAGATTCGCAGCAATAAAAAAGAAAATTTAGCAAAAGACCAGATTGCGTTAATGCTAATCCTAAATATTTATAAATTTTTCCTCGACACGCAACAGCAACAACTTCCAAAGTTTCTATTGTCGCGTCTCCCCAACAGGTCCAGATATTTAGCCGGCTAGATATCTGCCATGATTCTCTGAAAAAATCGTACGTAGCGTCGGGTTGCGTGAACTCGATCCCAAATAACCGCTAACTCAAACGTTGTCTGTTAGCAGCCAAAACACATGTTAAACTGTTAAAATAAATAAAAGGCTCATCTAAACCCTTCTATTTCTAACAGGCACCACGAAGCTAACTTTGTTGGGAGGAATGCAGTTTGTGATAATGTCAGATATTGGATTTGGGGTGAGATTGAACCCTAAATTAGCAGCAGGAGGTCCACAAAGCTGTCAAATTTGAGTCGATCAAACCTTTTTTTAGGGTCCGTTTGACCTTATTTCCTGAAATGTTTTGAGACCGTCTGAACCAACATCATGCAATAAAAACAAAAAAGCTGTTCTCAAAGAAAAGCAGGCTTGACTCTCCATCACATCCCTGCAGCTCAGATCTCGGTGAGCAAACACACACGAGGCGACGGTCACACCAGACATTTCTTCGCGGCGGTGGCCGGTGGAATACTCTAAAAGTAAGAACACGCCTACTGCTGCTGGCACACGATTGACTGGAAGCCATGCTATGCTGTCATTGCAGTTAATCGCCACAGATCCACACGTGAAAGTCCACCGAGGTATGTATTGAGTTTTTGGTGCAAAAATTCTGCCGTGATGAAAGCTGGTGTGACCGCGGCCCTGAGCACGAAGAAAAACAAACAAAAACAGCCAATAAGAATACAGATATTACATCGTCATCATCGAGCGTTCGGTCCATCAAACCAACTCCGGGCTCCAACACGGCCAACTTTGCGCAATTAAAAAAGGCGAGAAAAAACTGTCCTTGATGGAAATGAGGCGACCGGGCCTCGGCTCGGCTTATTGATTCCGCGGCGTCGAGCCCGGCCCGGCGTTATCGACACGCACCTCTGGCGGTACAGGACCCCTCGCATACGGATCCGGTACCGCGCTTCTCAACATCAATAATTCACGGTTGACTTTCACACTGTATAATTCCACGATTGTAAGCGGGCGAAGGATCCATCAAATTTTCATCACTGTCATCGTCTGGACTCGACGGCGGCGCGTTGAATATTTCATGGCGTTCGACCTCCGGGTCGGGGCCGGCGTGTGATTGGATGAGCGCTCCGGGGAGGAAACGGCCTGCAGGTGTCCCGGCAAGTCAAACCAGGCGACGGAGTAAAAATCCATTTTGTGTGTGTGTGTGTGTGTGTGTGTGTGTGTTGGAGGGGGTTGTAGTTTTCTGGTGATGAATTTCAAACTTCAGCATCGAAGAGCAGCGATCACTCTTTTTTTTTTATAATTTTTTTTTCTTCATGTGTTTCGCCTCTTTTTTAACTTCTTTGTGTTTCTGTCATTCATTTTTTGTTGTTTTTTTGTTGTTACGTTTCTCCTGGTTTTTCTTTTCTCTCGTTAGAACGCCAGCCAAGTCAGTATGGTGGGCAGCGTGCTGAGCACCAGGGCGAGGCCCCCGGCGGCGTCGCCCGGTCTGGGGGCCGCGTTGCCGCCGCCGCACAGTTCAAACAAACTCCCGCGGAAATCCAGGGTGCGGGATTCCTTTTTCAGCTTCTCCCAGAGGTCCGTCGCCCCCTCCTGGCAGTCGGCCAGCGCTGTCGAGGCGCAGGAATGGAAGTTGTCCCAGTAGCTGGAGGGCAGATAAATAAAAACACAAGCAAGCGTTAACACGTTACATCACACGATACATCACGCATCTTATGTGCTGCTACATCCAGAGAGTTAAGAGGTTGTGATGTCACTACATCTAGAGAGTTAAGAGGTTGTGATGTCACTACATCTAGAGAGTTAAGAGGTTGTGATGTCACTACATCCAGAGAGTTAAGAGGTTGTGATGTCACTACATCCAGAGAGTTAAGAGGTTGTGATGTCACTACATCCAGAGAGTTAAGAGGTTGTGATGTCACTACATCAAGAGAGTAAGAGGTTGTGATGTCACTACATCAAGAGAGTTAAGAGGTTGTGATGTCACTACATCCAGAGAGTTAAGAGGTTGTGATGTCACTACATCCAGAGAGTTAAGAGGTTGTGATGTCACTACATCTAGAGAGTTAAGAGGTTGTGATGTCACTACATCTAGAGAGTTAAGAGGTTGTGATGTCACTACATCCAGAGAGTTAAGAGGTTGTGATGTCACTACATCTAGAGAGTTAAGAGGTTGTGATGTCACTACATCTAGAGAGTTAAGAGGTTGTGATGTCACTACATCTAGAGAGTTAAGAGGTTGTGATGTCACTACATTTATAGATTAAGAGGTTGTGATGTCACTACATTTATAGATTAAGAGGTTGTGATGTCACTACATCCAGAGAGTTAAGAGGTTGTGATGTCACTACATCTAGAGAGTTAAGAGGTTGTGATGTCACTACATCTAGAGAGTTAAGAGGTTGTGATGTCACTACATTTATAGATTAAGAGGTTGTGATGTCACTACATTTATAGATTAAGAGGTTGTGATGTCACTACATCCAGAGAGTTAAGAGGTTGTGATGTCACTACATCTAGAGAGTTAAGAGGTTGTGATGTCACTACATCTAGAGAGTTAAGAGGTTGTGATGTCACTACATCTAGAGAGTTAAGAGGTTGTGATGTCACTACATCTAGAGAGTTAAGAGGTTGTGATGTCACTACATTTATAGATTAAGAGGTTGTGATGTCACTACATCCAGAGAGTTAAGAGGTTGTGATGTCACTACATCTAGAGAGTTAAGAGGTTGTGATGTCACTACATCTAGAGAGTTAAGAGGTTGTGATGTCACTACATCTAGAGAGTTAAGAGGTTGTGATGTCACTACATCCAGAGAGTTAAGAGGTTGTGATGTCACTACATCCAGAGAGTTAAGAGGTTGTGATGTCACTACATCAAGAGAGTTAAGAGGTTGTGATGTCACTACATCCAGAGAGTTAAGAGGTTGTGATGTCACTACATTTATAGATTAAGAGGTTGTGATGTCACTACATCCAGAGAGTTAAGAGGTTGTGATGTCACTACATCTAGAGAGTTAAGAGGTTGTGATGTCACTACATCTAGAGAGTTAAGAGGTTGTGATGTCACTACATCTAGAGAGTTAAGAGGTTGTGATGTCACTACATCCAGAGAGTTAAGAGGTTGTGATGTCACTACATCTAGAGAGTTAAGAGGTTGTGATGTCACTACATCTAGAGAGTTAAGAGGTTGTGATGTCACTACATCCAGAGAGTTAAGAGGTTGTGATGTCACTACATCTAGAGAGTTAAGAGGTTGTGATGTCACTACATCTAGAGAGTTAAGAGGTTGTGATGTCACTACATCCAGAGAGTTAAGAGGTTGTGATGTCACTACATCTAGAGAGTTAAGAGGTTGTGATGTCACTACATCCAGAGAGTTAAGAGGTTGTGATGTCACTACATCTAGAGAGTTAAGAGGTTGTGATGTCACTACATCTAGAGAGTTAAGAGGTTGTGATGTCACTACATTTATAGAGTAAGAGGTTGTGATGTCACTACATCCTTCCTTCCTTTGCCTCCTTATACTTCTCTCCCTACATACTTCTATCCATCCTTTCCCTTCTCCCTTGCTTCCTATCCTCCTTCCCCTCCTTTTCATTCACTCCCTCTCTATTTTTATTCCTCTTTTCTACCTTGCCTCTCTCCCTCGTCACCTCCTACCTTCCCTTCCTCCTTTCTTTCCCTCCTTATAGTTCCCTCCATCATTCCCTTGCATCCTATCCTCCTTCTCCCCTTTTTCCTCTTCCTCTGCCTTTTATGTCTCCATCCTCTTTTATTCCTCCTTCTCTCTTCTTCGCTGGTATGTTTTATTGATACGGGAGCAGCACTCTTTTTCTTCTTCATGCCTTTTTCCTCCTCTCTTCCTCTTGGCCCTCATTATTCTGTTTGTTTCCATTTTTATTTTCTTTATTATTTATGTTGAATCTCTTCATCTTCTTTGTCTTTTCTGGGCGACTTCCTTTTTGTCTCCACTTCTCATCTGTTCATCCTCCTTCCAGTTGATGTAAAAATGACACCAGCCTGCTGCCACACACACACACACACACACACACACACACACACACACACACACACACAGCGTATCTAATCCAATCTTCCAATCTGCTCTTATTGATGTTGACCTCCTGAACCGAGTCGTGTCGATGCTACATCTCTGAGCAATTAACGTGCGCGTGTGTGTGTGTGTGTGTGTGTGTGTGTGTGTGTGTGTGTGTGTGTGTGTGTGTGTGTGTGTGTGTGTGTGTGTGTGTGTGTGTGTGTGTGTGTGTGTGTGTGTGTGTGAGAGAGAGTCGTTTCCTGCCACGCCTCAACACCGCCGTGATGGAGCTGTCAGCAAATTAAAAAAGCGTGTGTTTGTGTGTGTGTGTGTGTGTGTGTGTGTGTGTGTGTGTGTGTGTGTGTGTGTGTGTGTGTGTGTGTGTGTGTGGTGGGGAGGGGGCTTCTTGCTGCAGCGTGCCATCTGGTGCCCACCCGGTTTGGGTGGTGGGGTGAGATGGGGGATGAAAGGAGGTGTCTGGTGGGGGTCAGCTGGCTGTAAGTAACACCCCCTCACACACACACACACACACACACACACACACACACACACACACACACACGCTCCAACTCCACCCTCAGACCTCAGTTTCCCTCGGGCATTGCCGTTAAATCACTCATATTATTTATATATTAGATCCAGAGATTAAGAGACGAACATTCAGGCTGCGATGACGTGAAAACAAAAGAGCTGTAAAGTAATAAGTACAAGTATTTATACGTGTACTTTCCTACTTTATACTTATACTACGGTGATACAGATGATGTCACCGTGTGTGTGTGTGTGTGTGTGTGTGTGTGTGTGTGTGTGTGTGTGTGTGTGTGTGTGTGTGTGTGTGTGTGTGTACCTGCAGATCTTGTGCAGGTTCTCCCTGTCGTCCAGGTCCTGCGGGTAGCTGGCCATGTTCTCCCCCAACTGGAGCAAACAGTCGGAGAACCCTTTGAACACCGAATCACACTGACCAGCGCTGACCAGCACCGTCTGCAGCACTGAGACTGAGGAGGAGGAGGAGGAGGAGGAGGAGGAGGAGGAGGAGGAGGAAGAGGAGGAGGAGGAGGAGGAAGAGGAGGAGGAGGAAGAGGAGGAGGAGGAGGAGGAAGAGGAGGAGGAGGAGGAGGAGGAGGAGGAGGAGGAGGAGGAGGAGGAGGAGGAGGAGGAGGAGGAGGAAAAAAAGATAATTTAGCATTAAAACCACAAGAAGTTTCTCTGTTTCTCCTCGCAGGAACAACGCAGGCCTCTGATTGGCTACGTCTGTTCTGTCTATCAGGAAACATTTTATTCATTCATTCATCAGTTAAACTAAAGGAATATATTTAATGTTTTCATTGTTTAATGTACATCATATCCAACCAACGTGTTTTTATATATATAATATAAATTATACTAAACTTTTAATCCAGTTTTTCTTTTAGGAAACATGATGATGTATCTCTTGTGGCCGGAGCATAGGTGGACGTTTGCTAGTTAGCTAGCTAGCTTCTCCAACGTTAGCATGGTGGAATAGCGTGGTAGCTAGCTAGTCGCCCCTTAACTGAGTAATATTTAACAAGGTAACGCTTCATCCACAGTTTCCTGTAACCCGTGTTGCATGAAAGCGTGGTGGAGCTAACACACTAACTAGCAGACGGCTAAGCTAAGCTACGTAGCAGCTTAATGGTTCCACCATGCTACACTGGTTCATGAAAGTAAGTCTGTTGTTGTCCGTCTCTCTAATAGCTTAGCTTAGCTTTCTGCTAGCGGCCGAGTAGCAGAGAGACAACAAAGAGCTCGCTGCTTGTTTTTAGGATCAGATGTACTTAAACTTATGAATGACTCAGTTTATTAGGTACACTGAAATACAGCAGCACCACAAGCTGAAATAACAGCTTTTAACATCATAACCCCCATGAAGTGGTCTGAATATGGGAATTAATTCCATTTCACGTCTTTATCGCGTTGTTAAATTCACATAAATGCACATTTCACATTAAACAAAAATGTACATGTACAAAAATGTCCCATAATGGCGGCAGATGTGTCTTTGTGCATTATTGTATATTAAATGTGTAATATTTAAATAATTCACAAGGATAAAAAAAACACGAAACGTGAAACATGAAAAAGCAAAAACTGAAAATGTCAAAAAATCTTCTGACGTCATGACTGCAGAACGTGTTCTTCTTCATGAGTGTGTTCCTGCAGAACGTGTTCTTCTTCATGAGTGTGTTCCTGTAGAACGTGTTCTTCTTCATGAGTGTGTTCCTGCAGAACGTGTTCTTCTTCATGAGTGTGTTCCTGTAGAACGTGTTCTTCTTCATGAGTGTGTTCCTGTAGAACATGTTCTTCTTCATGAGTGTGTTCCTGCAGAACGTGTTCTTCTTCATGAGTGTGTTCCTGTAGAACGTGTTCTTCTTCTTCATGAATGTGTTCCTGCAGAACATGTTCTTCTTCATGAGTGTGTTCCTGTAGAACATGTTCTTCTTCTTCATGAGTGTGTTCCTGTAGAACGTGTTCTTCTTCATGAGTGTGTTCCTGTAGAACATGTTCTTCTTCATGAGTGTGTTCCTGCAGAACGTGTTCTTCTTCTTCATGAGTGTGTTCCTGTAGAATGTGTTCTTCTTCATGAGTGTGTTCCTGCAGAACATGTTCTTCTTCATGAGTGTGTTCCTGTAGAACGTGTTCTTCTTCATGAGTGTGTTCCTGTAGAACGTGTTCTTCTTCATGAGTGTGTTCCTGTAGAACATGTTCTTCTTCATGAGTGTGTTCCTGTAGAACGTGTTCTTCTTCTTCATGAGTGTGTTCCTGTAGAACGTGTTCTTCTTCATGAGTGTGTTCCTGTAGAACGTGTTCTTCTTCTTCATGAGTGTGTTCCTGCAGAACATGTTCTTCTTCATGAATGTGTTCCTGCAGAACGTGTTCTTCTTCTTCATGAGTGTGTTCCTGCAGAACGTGTTCTTCTTCATGAGTGTGTTCCTGCAGAACGTGTTCTTCTTCTTCGTGTGTGTTCCTGCAGAACGTGTTCTTCTTCTTCATGAGTGTGTTCCTGCAGAACGTGTTCTTCTTCTTCATGAATGTGTTCCTGCAGAACGTGTTCTTCTTCTTCATGAATGTGTTCCTGCAGAATGTGTTCTTCTTCTTCGTGTGTGTTCCTGCAGAACGTGTTCTTCTTCTTCATGAGTGTGTTCCTGCAGAACGTGTTCTTCTTCTTCATGAATGTGTTCCTGCAGAACGTGTTCTTCTTCTTCATGAGTGTGTTCCTGTAGAACATGTTCTTCTTCTTCGTGTGTGTTCCTGCAGAACGTGTTCTTCTTTTTCATGAATGTGTTCCTGCAGAACGTGTTCTTCTTCTTCATGAGTGTGTTCCTGCAGAACGTGTTCTTCTTCATGAATGTGTTCCTGTAGAACGTGTTCTTCTTCATGAGTGTGTTCCTGTAGAACGTGTTCTTCTTCTTTGTGTGTGTTCCTGCAGAATGTGTTCTTCTTCTTCATGAGTGTGTTCCTGCAGAACGTGTTCTTCTTCATGAATGTGTTCCTGTAGAACGTGTTCTTCTTCTTCATGAGTGTGTTCCTGTAGAACGTGTTCTTCTTCATGAGTGTGTTCCTGCAGAACGTGTTCTTCTTCATGAGTGTGTTCCTGCAGAACGTGTTCTTCTTCATGAGTGTGTTCCTGTAGAACGTGTTCTTCTTCTTCATGAGTGTGTTCCTGTAGAACGTGTTCTTCTTCATGAGTGTGTTCCTGCAGAACGTGTTCTTCTTCATGAGTGTGTTCCTGTAGAACGTGTTCTTCTTCATGAGTGTGTTCCTGTAGAACGTGTTCTTCTTCTTTGTGTGTGTTCCTGCAGAATGTGTTCTTCTTCTTCATGAGTGTGTTCCTGCAGAACGTGTTCCTGTGTAATTAGTGCCCGCCTCCTCCCTAATTCACTTTAACAGACACATACACACATTAGACACGCCTCCTCCCCCAGAAGCACTAAAACTACACGCACACACCCCTTTACATGACCTCTGTGTGTGTGTGTGTGTGTGTGTGTGTGTGTGTGTGTGTGTGTGTGTGTGTGTGTGTGTGTGTGTGTGTGTGTGTGTGTGTGTGTGTGTGTGTGTGTGTGTGTGGTTGGTTAAGCAGCCGATCGGGCTGATTGATTGGTTGGATAACAACACGCCTGCTGTCCGGTTCCAGTCCATCAAACTGTGAACTAACACCATGACGTGTTGGAGGAGCAACATCCATCACCACGGCAACACAAAACATAGAAGTACCAGCAGAAGAGAGACATCTAAATACTACCAGAAGAGATACATAGTACTACTATAAGAGAGACATCTAAATACTACCAGAAGAGATACATAGTACTACTATAAGAGAGACATCTAAATACTACCAGAAGAGATACATAGTACTACTATAAGAGAGACATTTAAATACTACCAGAAGAGATACATAGTACTACTATAAGAGAGACATTTAAATACTACCAGAAGAGATACATAGTACTACTATAAGAGAGACATCTAAATACTACCAGAAGAGATACATAGTACTACTATAAGAGAGACATTTAAATACTACCAGAAGAGATACATAGTACTACTATAAGAGAGACATCTAAATACTACCAGAAGAGATACATAGTACTACTATAAGAGAGACATTTAAATACTACCAGAAGAGATACATAGTACTACTATAAGAGAGACATTTAAATACTACCAGAAGAGATACATAGTACTACTATAAGAGAGACATTTAAATACTACCAGAAGAGATACATAGTACTACTATAAGAGAGACATTTAAATACTACCAGAAGAGATACATAGTACTACTATAAGAGAGACATTTAAATACTACCAGAAGAGATACATATAAGTACCAACATAAGAGGTACACTCCATGTATCATATAAATACTTCGATAAGAACTCCATACATCATAAATACTATAAAGCTGTATGTTTTCGTATCATAAAGTT